>JAYRBW010078683.1:0-24197 GCA_036023295.1 Invenusta paracnida | reverse complement strand
AATACTACCTGATCCAAGCATATCTTATGGGGACATTGTCGAGACTTTACTCGTAAAATTTTCTGCAGATTCTAGCAGTGAAAGCCATTTTTCAATAGCTGCTCGAATAATAGAGCTATCGCGAGTTTTAGGAAATCTTTGCTATCTATCAAATATTAAATAGAGGTCTTTTTGCCCCGAGTAAGAGTTCTCGGTGGTGCCACGTTTAAAACAAAATTTCCGTTCTAGAGTTGTTTATTTATTTCTATGGCCAAAACATATAAGCAAAAGGACTCTTTCATATAATTTCAAAAGTAGTAATCAATATGAATAAATACAATTGTTTTAAATTATTGGAAATTTTGTAAACGTATGTACTATATGTGAATTATGCCTTTATAATTTCCTTATATTTTGTCAGTTCCATTGCAAGTACTTATTTGACAATGTGTTTAGTGTGGCACGAAAAGTTACATTATATGTTGCTGGAACAAACTTTATCTTTCTTAAAATAAATTATAAATGTAGATGTATTGAAATTAGCAGTTGTGATACTTCTGAATATTGTAAAAATTTACTTCTATGAATATTATATCTATATATATAAGATTAACTGTTACTTTCTAGTTACTTAACTGAAAGTAGTATAATTATATCAATATGTATTATAATATAAAACAGAGGGAAGAAAGAAGTGAAGAAATTAAATATTATATGCACATTAATAACATAAATGATTAATGTTTATATATTAATTTATGGGATAAATATTATTTATGTTAATAATAAGGTAAAAAATTGACGTCTCTCCAATTTTAAATAAGTATGTATATTAATATATAGTTTATATATATTATATATTATAGTTTATACACACTGAAATTATACATAAAAATAAATAAAGTATTAAATATAATATCGTTAATAAATTATGTGACGTGATATTAGAATCCACAAACTTCGGAGTAATATTTAATAACTTGACCAAATCTTCCACTAATGAAAAGTATAATGAATAAAGGATGTATATAGCTGGTCAGAGTCATTTTAATTCTAAACATTGTAAGTGACACAGCACACTTTGTAGCAGAGCAGTTAAAAAATGTTATATATAAAAAAAGAAAATTTGCATGCAAGCTGAAATATTCAGAAAAGAGTGATTAAAGACGGTAAGACGGTTTCTAACTTGTCTGAAGACGAGCTCATGATCGCTTGAGTCTCTAAGCTGAGCCTCTCCTCCCTGCAGTAGTACGATCGCATTTTCTTTAACCTCCGGTTGTCGAGCCCGAAGTCGCGCCACAAGACGGTCACGGTTCTGCTGGTGTAGTTCCATCGGTACTTCAAGATTGTCCTCCCCTCCAAGGCGAAAGGCTGGCTTGCTTCTGTGTGCTGCGCCGGCCATTGCTTATCTGCAGGTGTGGTTGCAAAGAAAAAAGCAGCCTTGATCATCGAGGAAGAATTTATTGTATAGTTAAACGTCGTTTTAAGAACTTCAAGACCGGCACGAAAATTATATAGGATTTTAAAGGAAACTGATACAAATCAAATCACTATATGAAAGAAATGAAATGACAGTTTTATATAAGGATTAATTAGTCACAAAGGGAATGTTTTATTAAAAAATTCCAAAGTATTTCTGTTTACCCTCTTGGATGCTTCGAAAAGACGTTATCAAGACATTTCTTTGACAATGTTTATATTAAATATGTCTGAAATTACTAATGGCAATTAAATATATCAAGTTTGATCGCTTATAACTCGGAGAAGTAAAAAACTTAATCCATAAATTTTAAGACTATTTTTGGCTAAACAGTTTTTTATGTGATTCATATAGTGAAACAACAGAATAGTTTTTCGTGTTATAAGCAGTATAATCATTATAATTTTAAAGATTAATGTATAAATATGTAAAGTATTCCTAATTAAGAAATGTGTATCTACTTAATGGAAATTGAGTACGTATAATCAGAACATGAAATATTACATACATTATTTAATATGTGGTGTATTTATTTATCACAAAAGTTATTATTTTAATTCTTAATATTTAGATAATTTGAATTAGTGCTGTTTTTCATTCGTAGCTATTTAAAAACAAATATAATAAAAAGCATGATGACTTTAAATTTACACTTTTTGTGGTAGGTATATTTATTACTTTTGTTATACAATAAATAAATAATAATAAAATAATTATTTGGTACATTAAAAAAGTAGGTTATCACTTCCTGACTTAAGCGGTCGTATTTAAAGACTACTTGAAAAGTAATAGTTTTCAACGTTTAGCTATTTCTGTATATGACATAGAAATTTGTATTTAAGAGACTATAAGATTTAGCAATACGTGTATTAAAAAACTTCCAATAAATTCACATCTAATAAAAACTAAATTCTTAAAAAAATACGAGATCGGGTATAATTTACGTCAACCTTGTCATATTTTGGTTTAGGTGTGGAAAGATGTTTACAAAGAAAACATTCGATTTGGTAAAAATGTATAAAGTTATTTCAGAAGGCAAAAAGATACGAATAATTTCACAATTTTCAAAGTAGAATTTTATGATTAATAATCTGACGTGATATGTAAAGTTTATTTGTGAAAGACACACTACGAACAAATGCACACATTGTTATTTTTAAACGGAACTGAGACGTAAAATAGTATACATACGATTATTGCTTTTATTTTCAATTGGATTAGGTTTTAAATTTATTAATTATAAAATTTTAAAAATGCTTTTAAATAAATTTTCTGAAATGGGTATTAGTAGTTATTAGTTGAAACAGTACAAGATTAAAGTACAAAGGTAGCTTGCAGTGTGAAAATATTAGGCGACGTGATATAGTAATAACCGCCAATGCCTATCAAACAAAGATCATAATCAATGATTCTTGCAAGAAGCTATACAATCAGGTAATTAATTTACTGGTATGTAATATCATTATTGTTCATATTGAAATACTTATATAGATAAACGTGCAACTGATCATTTTGTCAACAGTGAGACGAACATACGAATATTTTAATTAATAAAAAGAAAATATATATAGGTAGTATACACATATCATTAGTGACTAACAAAAGCTTATCAAAATTTTATATTTTATTACACAGAGTTGAGGGATTACGGAACTAAGAAATGACTTCATTATATTTAGTATCTGTCTGATTGTAAAGTAACTGCAATTTATGGAGAACTCAACCCATAGGTAACCAGTGAATTAATGATATTAATGTACGAATAGACCAAAAAAGCTAAAAATAGAGAAATAAAAAATAGCTAAATACTATCTATACCTTCAGAAAAAATATTTATATTTTACTCAAAACAATAATTGAGTATTGTTTTTACTAATATTAATATAGTGCACATTTTATAAAGATCTGAAAAATAATATTTTATTCTATTAGTCGTCTCATTATTTAATTTGCAAAAAAGAAATAACTAAAATAATTTACGTACATAGATAAATATTAATACCTTTATAATATGTAGTATATAGATAACATAAATGAGCCTTTATTTACAATTTCCACACCTCTGTAAACAATTATTATTCTGATGATGGTGTCCATATAATCATAATGATATATAATTGATAATGAATTAATAATAATAATAAATATTTCACAAATTTGACAAATAAAATTAACCCACAAAGGAACTTCTGAGAATACTTAACTAAGGACTATCGAACTATTTTTTTCTTATACAGTAGTAATAAGGAAGACATTTTAAAAGTAACAAAGTCAATATAACAAAAATAGGTGGATATAATAATTTAGCAAGCCTAGCTTTTAAATTAGTAAAATATGGTCGATATTACCCCATTGCACCAAAAAGTTGCTAAAAATAAGAAATTGTATCATGAGTGGAAAATATAGAATTCGAAAGCAAAGTACATAAAATGCGACTATATCTAAGTGTCCTAAAAAGATTATTTTAGTTCACCTTTCTATCTGAAGCAGTTAAAATCTATTTTATCCTTATTTGAAAAAAGTGGGCGGTAAGTATTACCCCACTCCCCTAAATGATAAATCTCAAATCTAATAAACCCATTCTTTCAAACACATTTCCCAAAATACTTACAACCTATTTTTAAAAATGCTGAAAAATACAAAACAGAAAACTACACACAAATTGTCTTACAACCAGTATTGTCTAAAATACTTGAAAAATCAATCAAATATAAATTAATAGTTTATAGTAAAAAATATCATCCTTGTCAAGAATTTGCTATGGTTTAGATATAACCATAATACTGTTATTTTTTATTCTGTTTTTTAGACTATAAGGTATATCTATTCAAGAAGAATGTTATGACAGACTTCAAAAGACATTAAAAAAGTCTTTGATACAGTTGATCATAAACTACTCTTTTATGAACCTTACTGGTATGAGAATATAGGTATAATTGGTATAATAATAAGCTTATAATTGGTTTGAAAGCTACATCACTAATCGAAAAAAATTCACAAAAATAATTGATGTTACATCAAATACCACTTAATGGATATCTCAGTTCCTCAGGTGGTGATCACCATTACAATATTTAATTTATATGAATGATATAATAAAGTTCACTTGTAATAATAATCTAGAGGAAATCTAAAGCTTACTATTTGCAGATGACACTTCAATAACACTATAAGATAACGGTAGATTGTTTATTTAATAAAACAAATGAAAATATAAATTATCTTGACAATTGGTTTCAACAAACTTTCCTAAATGCAAGTAAAACTAAATACTTAAAATACAAAGAAAAGTCAATAGACAATAAATATATGTTAAGAATAACATTGGCAGAATCAAGAATATATGAAATATTTAGACTCTATATTAAATGATAACATTTTTATAATTAATAACATTAATCTTTTATAGAATAAGAGATAAATACTAAATACTAAAACAACAAAATGGTTACTAATACCATGCCATCATCCATTCACATTCATTAAGCAGTACTTAATTATGGTTCTACAATCATAACACAAATTCAAAAGTGCAGAATAAAATAGTGAAAATACTTTTTAGCAACAATATCAAAAGGAAAACAACCGAATTCAATAAAATAATAGTGAACAGATATAATTAAACTTTAAAAAGTAGACCTAATATTTGAATACAAAAAACAAAAAATACTCCACAAATGATCAAAAACAACAATAATAAATGCACAAGAACAAGTAAAACTTTAAAAATTGTCCAACCATTAGATTTAGAACCCAAATTGGATCTAGATACTCCTATAGCTTTACAAAACAATGTATAAACCCAATCTGGACCTTAAAAGTATCAACAATATGACACTTTTTAAAAGAAATTAAAAGCTAATAACACATTTACACGATTTTGGTAACTGTAACTATTATCTATTATAATTGACGCATCAATGAATATAATTGTACAAACACCACCCAAACTATGTAATGCTCTGATAATTATAATTGTACATCGCCAACACCAAATTTATAGAATTTAAACTGTAAGTATTACTTATACGTGTATATATACCTCTTTTCTCAAGTCTATACGTCTCAGCTTAGACAACGTTAGTGCTTTCTCAGAATATGGATCAACTGGTAAACAAATAAACTCATTAACACAAGTCAAGTGAACAAAAAGACAGCTATGTAAGCTCCTGAATGATTAACCGTTCTATTTAAAGTTTGAAAAAATACAAATGGATGTTTAATAAGAATCAAATAAAGTGGAATTGAAACAATTCAATAATAAATTTTACTTAGATATATATAGACATAGTATGTACTTAAAAGCATCTTATAATTAATATCCCAGTGTAAGCTCAACTTCTATTGAAGTATAATAGATAAGATATAACTATTAACTACATTAGTTAATAAAATATATACGTATGTAGAGATTATAGAATTCTACCCATTTTCAAGTTGGCCAAACAGTTTAAGAGTTGACTAGAAACCCTCCCTCAGATCAGGTAGGTACCTCTATATAAGCTTTTCTCTGTATGACCTCAGTATGGTGTCCTTATATGACGATTGTACATGTTAATTTTCTCATATACGTTATTATATACATATATTTAGTGCGGATAAATATATTTTTATTATATATGTCGAATATATTATGTTATGATGATCTAGACTTTTATCTAGTATTAGTTTTTTTACTGAACAACATTTTCTTAAACAATAAATTTGTAAATACTTGTTCGCCAAGAAATATATGTAGGTACTGTGTATTGAAGCAACTGGTTAATATTTTCCGTTAGATGGCTATTTCTAAATGATAATATGCAATATTACGAATGAAAAATGTCGTAAATAAATAATAGTTTAATTACAGATAAAAAATTAATCAGAATACAATGTTTAGAAATTAAAACTTTCCTTAACATCTGATTTAAAGGTTATTTTAAAATAATATATAGAGATTTTGTCATTCAAAATTATTTTTTTAAACATCTATAGAATACGTATATTATGATATATGTATATATCGCAGTTTACTATTGCAGATAAAACGAATAGACATACCTCTTAGACGTAGGTAGTATACGTAGAGACACAATACAAGGTAGAGTCGAATAAGCCAAAGCAAAAAGAGTGTGATGCTTATTGGAGATCACGTTTAAGTATTTTATAATATTAGCATACATAACAAATGCACCATTTGAAATAATGTCATTGGTTAGGCTTAAATTTTTAATGTTGGCATAAATCAGTAGGTATATAATATTGACATATATACAAATATGGACACTATATATTATGTACTATGTACCTATCTACAAGTATGTATGATGCATTATAATTTTATACAGTAAAGATAAGTTATTAATAATTACAGCACTAGAAATGTTTAGATAATATCTATTATCTTATATTATATATTATCTTATATCTATTATATTATTTTGATGTAGGTAATAGATTATTGAAAACAAACTTTTAAAGTAAAATATTGCATAACACGACTTAAATTACTGATAATTTTTCTTTTAATAATTTTATAAGCAAAGTATTATTCTAAATAATCAAATAACAAATTCTAATTGCAAACATTTTAAAAGAATAAATTTAAATGTATATATACATGTGTATACCTGCATTCATAAAAATAATAAAATAAGCCACTTCATGCAAAAAAATTTTTTAAGCCACATCATAATTTTCCTAATAACCTAATAATGACGAATTTAGTATCTATAAAAGACAATTGTATGATAAGACAATGCAACTATGTATGTTTATGTCAACAAGCAATTGAAAGATTTATTATAATTTAATTTAATTGTATATATATATAAACTGAGAAGCAGTAATTATTATTAGTAGAGATTGATAAATTCTAAATCAATTCATAAAAAATATGATCATAAATATATATTTTTAAACCACAATATATTAAAATAATATTATGAAGTATTTATAAGTGAATATTTACAAAAATTATTCCCTAAAAACTAAAATAAACATGATTTTCAAGTGTTTCGGGCAAAATGGAACAAAATATTCTAATATTAAGTAAACAATGGTTAAAATGAATTATTCATGTACATTAATTAAAACAAAATAACCATAAGTACTAAATATTTATTTATTCAAAATTATTCATGTATAATATGTATATCAGTATTTAAATTATGCATAAATCATTTTTCGCATTCTAGTAATAGAAATGATTTCAAATGACTGAACTGCAATTATGAAGATAAAATTATAAACAAAAGAATAATAAGTAGAAGTCAAATCATAAATCAATTTAATCAGTCATTTTAACATTTAAAACCGCAAGTAACACTGCTATGAAGAGTGATTTTGATGCTTTCAGTTAAATTATCATGCTTCAATAAAAAACAAATGGAACAACTTAAGTTTAAGGAGCTCCTTCCTTTTATAAGTCTGTCAATTAGTACAAAAATATCAAACAAAACATGTAAATTATATTAATATGCGAATGTCAATGTGACACTAATATGTGAATTAATGGTAACATAAAACGATATTACAGCTTCGAGAAGAAGGCAAGTAATTTATATTTTAAAGTTCGTCGTCAATCAATATATTATGTAAAATCATCAATAGTACATGTCATGCTTGTTCAACTAAGGAAAGGCAATTGGGAGGTAAAAGAATTGTCGATACAGAACAACAAAAATCTTGGGAGGAATCGATATGATACACTGCTTTCTGTTTATAATTTACTGAGTAATGGCGGTGTTTGACGGTCCTTATCGGCAAGTCGAAGACCAAGATGTTTCACCTGCTCGGAGTCAAAAGCTGCTTCTATCACTTCTTCGATACTCGAGACCAACACGAAAGTCATTGAATTCTGTATGAAAATAGGGAAATGATGACGTGAGTGGAATATTGTAAACATGAAATCAGAAAAAAGTAAAAACAAAATTAATTATATTTTTATATAGCCTATAATTTCTAAAATTTGTATTGGAGACTGTGGTAAATAACAAAATATAAAAATGCACTCATTTACTGTTTTTTAATTAAGTGTATTTTTTCAAAAATTATACGTGAAAGTTACATTAAATATCTCATTGTAAATTAAATAAAAAATAGGTATTAATGTCACTAAAGTTAAATTGCATTATGTTAACATGTGCATTATGTTAACATGTGCATTACACAAAAAAATAGAAAATTAAAAATTGATACCAAATTTCATTTTTATCATAAAATTTAAAATATTTCCGTAATAAGATTAAGGTAGCTAGAAATATATTTCGTCATGCAGTGAGTGGTATGCTAACTATAAAAAAAACTTCGACAAAAAAGCCTTTTAACCATCGATATGTAACCTAGCCAAACTAAGATAAATACAGTGGTTTACTAGCAGACATTAATTGGAGTATTAGTTGAGTAATTTAATCAAATGAATCGCGACCCAGGCTCAGAAGAATTCTAGAACTTCATCGTTTTTGTAGAAGGTCTTCAACAACTTTTGTGATCAAAAAAATTTAATTCTTCCCTGCTTTCGTCATCAGTCGCTTAAAAGGGATACTATCAAGGGGTCCCGATTAAAGATTTGCTTTTTTGCATACATAAATACTATATCTCTCTTTTATATTCGAAATATTTTTTGAGTTATTGATATATGAAATTTTATTTAAAAAAATGGGCCAATTAGTATTTATGATTAAAACATAATAATTATAAACGTGTGGATTATATTCACTACTGACGCTATTTTATAAGTGATATGTTGTACAAATAACACTATTCTATGCATGAACTATGGCATATTATCTAGGGGTTTTATTATAAGCTATACATAAGCTGTATATTGTGTGTATCGCAGTGTTTACATAAGTAGAAGAGATCAGAGTTTGAAGAGAGTTTTTATTTGTTATAACCACGGAATATATTTTTCATTTATTATTTTTATTTTATGTACATCTACAAAACTGAAATATACTGCACGAAATTGAATTTATGACTAAACAACATTTATAATTATTCTATTTTATATTATATTACTAGTATATAATATAATATGCAATTTCCAGCCAAAATTAAATTATTAGAAATACAAGTATACACAATAGGAATGCATTTGCGTGCATAAACCTACATATAAACAAAATGTTAACACTTGCTATTCAGTATTGTCATTTTAAAACTGTCTTTTTCATTATGATGATTTAGTTTTATAAATTACAAAACGACAGAAAACCCTACACTTAGTATAATTTTATACTGATCGATGTATAATGTAAATTTTAAGTAATAATTAAATATTGTGTACATTTTCCGAAACTGCAATATAATGTTCGAAATTGTATTTACGATTAAGCAACAAATATTTCAAAATTAAAGGTTAATTTTATAAATTTAAAATAGAGAATTAAAATGTGTACAATTTACTTAACCACATATTTATTTTTGAAATGATACATAATATATGTATAATAAAATTCTATTAAAAAACTTCCTATATAATATAAATGGTAATTCTAAAATATAGTTTACAGAAGGTACAGTTAAATATATGTGAAATATATATTGTTAGACATATTCTTTGTCTTGAAATTATTAGTACAAAATAGACAAATGACATAACGTGTTTAATATCACTGGAATATATTTCAGCTTTTAACCGTCAAGCCATTTTCAATAAAACAATAGTTAGTAGCCAGGTATATTTATATAGTCACTAATTATATATATTACTAATCTTCTAAGTAATATATTATGAAGTATTTTATTTAATAGTAAATAATATTAATTAGTAGAAAGTGAAATAGTAATAGTATATAGGAGCCCAGAGTAGAGTCACAGAGAGAAACAAGAGTAGGTGTGTGTATCGCACTTTTCTAAAAAAACACCTATAGCGTCGAGGCTTCGAGGGCGGCAACATTTACCGTAAAAACAATATGCCAAGCCTATTTACACGAAGAGTTTATGGCATTGGGGAACAAATGTGCATACTCGTACATTCTTAAGGCTATAATGTCTCGTATTACTGTCTTCTTATCTCCTACATATAGTTATAAGTAAGACATATTTATTATCGTTGCTTAATCGATCCTAACCTACCTTGATAGGGTCGGGTAGCTGGTCTAGATCAGCCCTACAGCTCGCCGGTAGGATGATTCTAGATAGCCCGGCCCTACTGGCTGCCAGTACTTTCTCCTTCACCCCACCCACACGCAGTACAGCCCCACGTAGAGTCATCTCCCCCGTGAGGCCAGTGTCAGCGCGCGGGGGCAGACCCCAGGCTAGCGAGACTATGGCCACAGCGAGGGTGACTCCTGCAGAGGGGCCCTCTTTCGCCACAGCACCTGCCGGTAGGTGAACATGGAAGTTGTGATGGGAGAGCCAGTTCGTTGAGATGAATAGCTGTGAAATGAAGAACAGATAATGTGACGGTGAATGGTGTTCATATTAAAAGCTAATATCTGTCGTAATAATAATATATTCTTGCATGCTTCCAACCAAGGAGGAAGGTGACATCATTATTTATTCAACAAATTGACGCTATTCTTTTACCACGGAAAATTTCATGACGTATTTTCCTTTTAGAAAAACAATAGCGTCAATTTGATAAATATTTCACCTTATTCTCATATAAAATAATACATATTATGTAAATATCGGAAGTAGGCAAGGATATTACTAGCTTTTATCAAACATATTATATTACTTCTAGTAATATGGTATACTAGGAGAATAATTCAAGAATCATCTACTGGCATGTATGGCTATGGTGATTTCGTTTATTATGGTTACAAGCGTCACCTGAAAGACCCAGTATCAAACCAAACAGACCTTTTCCGTCTGCTAAACTTAAATGACACAGTTGCCAGATAAGGACGAGAAGCTGCCAGATTTACATCCGCAGTAAACTGCTCTACTGACTGAGTCAACTACTAACTAACACTATAGTCTTAATTAGTAAAGGATGCGAGCTTATGACATACGAAATAAGATTTCCCTAAACTCAGAAATAACTATGATATCTTGAAAAAAGCACAATAAAAAATTGTGAAAACAGCTTTAAAAACACCTTCGAAAAAATGATGACCTCAGGAAAATAAGCTAAACATGTACCTAAGTGTTACTGATTAGCACAAATCTTTAAATTGCTTTACCACATGTGCCTAATGCTGTAATATATTTAAGTACAATCGAAATTAATTTCCCGCGTTTAGAATGGGAAGATCAGGAGAATAAAAAACATAGGTAAGATGTATGGTATTAAATGTCTTTCTTTTTGTCACGTAGTGTATATTATAAGTGCATATTATACTCAATATAATCGATCTCTAAATGAAATCACAGAGCAGTATATAAATATATGAACTAAAAAATAAGAATGTAAGTAAAGATATTAAAAAGTACTATAAATTTAAAAATTGAGTTCCAAAGGCATACATATTTCTCAACGACTTCATTAGAGATAACTACATTCTAATAGAAAAACAATAATGGCATAGATTTTGATCTAGATACAATTTATTCAACAGTATCTTTATACCAACAAATCAATTCAAAACTGCATCTTTTAACTAGCTGGTTATTTTTTAGGCTCGTAGAAGCCACTTACGCGATCTGCATTGGCCCGGATCCAGGAGAGTGCCAGCATCGCAGACTCACGGATGACTTTTCCCAGACTCCCCGTGAGCTGACTCAATTTTCCATCCCCGTTGGGCAGTGCAGAGGTCTCCACAAACACCACCTCACCCCCGAATGGGGTATAGACCAGTCCGATGGCCACGCCTGGTTGAGAAACACGAAATAGGCTGTCGTGCTCGAACTGTCGAGGCTATGGGCAGCACGAAGAGATATAGGTACAAGAATGTCGCTGTAAATATGCTTAAATGTAACAACTCAAAGTAAAAAATTTACATTGAAAGCAATGTGACAAAACTCAGGAAATGAAAATAAGTGTTGAAATATTCGAAAATATCACACTGTGTAAAAATGTATCCGTAATGATTTAGTTGGGTGTCCACGGTATGAAAATACCACACAACGATATTTTAGAAAGTTTATTTATTACCAATGTTAAATGAAGAAGCAAATTAATATACATTTGCTAATCAGCAATGCCAGTGGTTCAGCGATACAATTAATGTTATTAGTCATTCACTAAGGGATAATAAGATCTGTATAAATATTCTGTCATGGTTAGTATGATATTATGTACGTTGCCATTTGGTCGATAATAGTATTGTCTATCTATACATTCAGTGTATATGAATATTTTGGATGATATAATATAACCCGCAGATGAATATAATCCGAGTAAGTACAGAAGACCGTGCTATTTTACGCATTTTAGTTAATTTAGGTAATTAGTCCAAAAAACGTTAAGTATATACAGAATGTAATAATTTATATAGATAAAGTGTTAGACGTATTGAGCTTATGCGGTGACCAAGAAATATTATTTTATATTTTTTATAGTAATAGTGAATTGAAAAAAATAGAATGATTAACAAAATTATCATCAATTTTCAAAACAGAATTAATTGATTGTAAGAAGTAAAGCTCAACTCACGCCGAGAATGTCCTCCAGAGCAGTAGCATCAACGCGGATCGGGAGGCTGGGTATCTCGGAGGACGAGGAAGCTGGATGGCCTACTTGAGCCTCACCGCCACCAGTATTGACAGAGGACGTGGGAGACTGGTCTGTGATGGAGGTGGACGTAGTCTGCCTGCTCTGGGCCACACGTACAGCTACGGCTCGACAAACGGCTGCCAATTGGCGCTCCAGAGATCGCACGCCAGCTTCTCGGGTGTACCAGTCGACTGGAGACGCCGATCAATCGAAAATTAATTAACAAAAACGTGGTACCAATAAAACTGTCCGAAATCATTTAGAAAGAACCATTAAAAATATGTTAAATATTAATTAATTGGATTACTTTTTATTAAAAAATCAATATATTTGTACCAACAAAATATTAGAACGTTGCCTTATTGCCTATGCAATTTCTCACTTATGAACTGTTGACTATCCGCAAAGTATAAGCAACGAAGTTGTCAGGCAAGTAATGACTGTAGTATAGAACATAACATGTTCTATAAAACTATCCAATGCAGATTTCTATAAGTTTCAATATTTTTGTAATGCTTACTGAGTAAATTGATAGTTGTATCGGGTAGTTCAAGTTCGTTGTTTGTTAGACCATGCTCCAACAATTGTTTCGGTAGAAGATGGTTTTTTGCTATGTGCAGCTTCTCAACTTCCGTGTAACCTGTAAATAAATGAGTACACATAGTTGCATAAATATTCAATGCTTACACGCCCCGCCACGAAAAAAACGCCGAAATATATTAGTATATAAAAGTGTAAAAGAGAATATAATATGTGACAATTAAAAGTTTTATGGTACAAAATGTGACCACACTATAATGACCAAAGAATATAGGATTGTAAAAAAGGTTCACTCTTTTGATTCAAGCCGAAATTCACCATTTGAAACTGCACCAAACATATAGAAATATGCGTCAGAATGCCAGCTACAATAATATGCAATTTATAGAAGTATAGCTTAAATAATAAAAGTTTTTCAATAGCGCAAATAACTGGTTTCACCTACATTATTTGGTATGCATAGCCTATATTGTACGAGCACTTTATTTCGTATTCCTATGGCTTAAAAGTAGGCAAAACTAGTTATTTGCCGCTATTAAAAACCTTTTTTATTATTCCGACTTTACTCCTAGAAATTACATATTATTATAGCTCTAATTCAGGCGCACATTTATATATTTTTACTTTTCATATCAGTACCTTATATCATGTATATTTTCCAACTTGAAAATCGATCTTTTATACTGTTTTAGAGTGTAAATTACCATTGCATTGATGGGATTATAAAATGGAGAACTTTGAATATTTAAACAAACATTTTACGCTTTTTTGACCGAGTGAATTCTCAAGTTGGTATTTTTACTCTGTGATTAGCAGCCTAATGTTTTCTGGAAATTTTAGACATTAAATTTTAAAAAAGAAGGTTTTATGGAACAAAATGTGCAATAGTTAATATTAGTACATAAAAGTGTAATAGCGGACCTAATACATAACAATTATGTTAAAAAGTTTTATGGCACAAAATGTGTAAGTTAATATCCATTTTTTTTATTTTGAGGAGACTTGCCAAGGCCAGTTGCTAATATATAATAAGTGCGTACATGGCAACCCTCTAATCTACCTAAAGGACATCATTTCATTTTGTTTTGATTTTTAAATAAACAAATGCAACAATGTAAACTTCCGTGAGTTTTTCCAAAATAAAGTTTTCCAACTTTTAGCACTATAATTTACTACTGTTCACCCAAGTGGGAGGTCACGTACCCACCACACTCTAAATCAAGACGCGTGTACTTATTGGGAACATACGTCCATGAGCAGCAAAGCATACTTTATACATATTAAAAACACAAATCCCTCTCAAAATCGATGAAACTTTGCATACTTTTATGTAATAAGCAGAGACAACTAAAATACCGATGTGATACTCTCATTTCATGCATTTTTGACAGCAGGGCCGACAGTTTTAATCATATTTAACTATCTAAGTGTGTAAAATATTGCTTAGACTAGTTAACGATTGTTTACAACAATTGTAAACTATTTAAAGCATTTGTTGCGATAAACATTTTTAATTGTTATTTCAATCTGTGAAGAGTTTGAGACGATTCACATAAAACGATATATATATGCAAATATTCAAGCAATATTCAAAATTAACAATATGAGTAACTTCCTTTTTTAAATAAAGAAAATCTGAAAATATTGATATATTATTAGGAAATGGCATATTTTTTTTTAAATACTACAACACTTAAAAAACCCGCAGATACACGATAAATCATTAAAAAAATCGCAAAACGCTGCAAATCAGCAAAAAACACTCGGCGTAAAAATAAGCACTGAATATTACCTTACAAAGTGAACCATACAATTTTTGTGTTTTAAGATTTCCACACTTGCAAGCAACTAAATGTTAAATACTATACAACTCTTAACGATGCAAATAACCACACGTAAAACAAACGTTTAGTTTTAAAAATTAATAATTCTAACTGTCAAAAAATCGATTAAGTATGTCTATCTATTCCCGGAATAGTTTTTACGGATTTAGAATATTAATAAATTTAGTCTAAAAAATTGAATATAAGCATTCTTTAATAGACCTGAGAATGATATGTATCAATTTATTTATTTAGAAGTTCACTTCTGCATCTTAAGTGCACAATATATTTTAACTATTATAGTTTCACTCGTGCACAAAATTAGACGTATATGTATAATACAATCCTGACTGTTACACATATTTTGTTTTCAATCAAATACCAATAAAACACGCTTTATTTAAAATACCAAATAACTATTAAAAACCTTGAAGTAATAATCTAACAATATCATTCAAAGTCAAGTAGACATAGCAGGAACATACAAAAATTTACATCAAAATCCACTTAAATTTAAACGATACGAGTCTGTTCGATATTTCACTGACGTTTTATATTTACGATTTTTTTAAACATTACATTTTTCTGGGTTACCTTGTTTTTTATAATTAGTAGTATTTTTTGTATGGATGGGTTTATTGTATTTTCTTATTTATCTAAAACAACCCACCTGGCAGCTCAATAATCTCCATCCGATCGAGAAGTGGCGAGGGTATCCCAAAAGGCGTGTTGGCAGTGGCGATGAACAGCACCTTGCTTAAGTCAAATGGTAGTGCCAGATAATGGTCAACAAAGCGTGAATTCTGCTCCGGGTCAAGCACCTCCAACAGGGCAGAGGCCGGATCACCATGGACACCACCTGAGGAGAGTTTGTCCACTTCATCCAACAGGAAAACGGGATTGGCTGAACCCGCTTGTCGCATGCCGTGCATAATCTGACCCGCCAGGGCACCAATATAGGTGCGTCGATGGCCCCGAATGGTGGACTGGTCGCATACACCTCCCAGGGAGACACTGTGTATGGTTGAATGTATTTGGTAGCATAGATATCGGATAAAAAAGCCCATCTTAACTATATTCTTGAATCTAAATTCGTTGTAAAATTGGTCATGAAATTTGGGTTTCGATAAGAATAAAAAAATCACCAATTTTTACTAAGTAGCGTTGTAGATTCTGTAAATTAAAATAAAGTGGATTCCGGTCAAACCTGTCTAATTATTATGAAATATGTATTAATATTATTACGTACGTGAACGTGAATATATTACAATTTAAAAGTAGTTCCATGGTTAATTGTTTATGTTTTGTATAAGTACATAATTTAATGATAATTATGGTAATTTAAAAGATAAAAAAATTTGTAGGAAACAGAACTGAATGGTCTCCTAGAAGATCTATTTTTAGTATAGTAAACTGTTCATTTAAAAGCACAAGTTATCTTTTTTTTGGTGGTAAGTTTGAACTTTGATAAAAAAAGTCGACATATTTCAAGCTTACAACCCAAATACATAATACATAATAATTTGGATTGTAACCCAAATAGTAAAATGAGCTAGGTTTTTTAATCGACAGTTCTAATTTTTGCTCATACAAATATATATATAGACAAAACTTAAGTAACTCATTCTTATTTTGAGGTCACTGCGTCGGCAATAAATTAGAAAGTAATAATTATATTTTATTTGTAATTATATTAAAATAATTAAAAAAAAATATATTTAAATATACATTAAAGTATTAAAAGTAAATGCTAGTATTTTAATCATAGTTTGCTTTATTTAGACAGAAATCAATCTACGTTTACATTATGCAATTACTATTTGTCAATTTTATCTATTGTGAATAAAAAAACTGATAACAAAATGTTAATATTCATTGTCTTAATTTATATTTTAAAAAAGATTCAATATAATAATTATTCACACAACGCAAATTATAAAATGCAAAAACCGACACAATTATAATTCTAAAACAGCGGATTAGTGTAGTCTAAAGCCAAAGTAAAATATTAAATTAACAAGAACGATATGTGCAGTCTAACAGACAGACTCTGTATACAAAAGCCGTTTACATTTGAAATAAATTTGTAATTTAAATTGGTACTCTATTCAACATTGGTTAGGGTTAGAAATCTGATATGCATTTTATAGTTAAACATATAAAACATACTTTTTCTTTCAGTTATACTGTGTTCAAACTGGAGTTTCATTAGTGTACCCAGTACCTGAAATCTCCTTCTAAGTGTTTGTTTACAATAAAACATTACTATTATATAATATAAAGTAGTATAGTCATTTTTCTTTTTGATAATAGACATATTTTCATTTGTTTTTAATGAAGTAAATATCCAATAAATGTGAAAATTAAAAGAATTAACTATACTATTTTAAATAAATTGTATACATTTTATGTTTAATATCTCTCCATGGTTATATACTAACCGATGAAATTGTCTGCCCAAAGCTCGAGCAATACTCCTGCCGATAGAGGTCTTGCCAACACCGGGCGGGCCCACTAGACAAATTATTGGGCCTCGGAGGGACTTCTTAAGCTGGCTCACTGCTAGGTACTCGAGGACTCGTTTTTTGGGCTTATGCAGGCCAAAATGGTCTGCATCCAGTGTCGCTCTAAGTCAAGCAAAGGTAAGAGGCAAAAAAAGGAGAAAGTAGTAAATTATCAATTGATAAAATTAATTTATAAATAACAAATCTAGTGATACGACCGATGGAAGAAAAATTGTTACATGAAATTTAAGCTGCTTTTGTTAATTTGCATATCAATTTATAAAAATATAATAATATTTAATCAATTTTGTTTTGAGAAAATATCTACTTATTATATTAAAAAGTTTACGTTATCTTCTGGAGAAAATAAATATTACATTAAAATATAGATTTAAAAAGTAATCAGAGAAATCAATAGTAAGTTAAAATAACACTAATTTCCTCTAAAATTAGAACACAGCAATAAAATATAAAATACTAGCTACTAAACTATCAATTTTATAACACGAGGAAGAATTTATGTGTCTTGATAAATGCTTTAATAACAATTTAACATGCACCTGATAAAAATACGTTAACTTACTTTGCTGTTTCTAAATCAAGCTGATCTTTTGTAAATTTGTTCCATGGAAGATCAAACATAAAATCGAGATAATTTCTGCAAAAGAATGTAAAACATTATGTTCAATAATTGAAAAAATTTTACGTGATTTATAAAATTGTGATGTGAAGCTTTACTATGAATATTATATTATTATAGAAAAAAGTTGAACAAAATGTAAAGAACATTACAGAAAAGTTCGAAAATATATATAAAACTGTTGCTTTTAAATTAAAATTATATTATAATAAATTGTTTTCAACCAATTAAAAATATTTAAAAAGCACATAAAATATTTCCTTATTATTTCTTTAACTTTTGACTATTTTGGTCATTGAATAATATAATATAATAATATTAAGACTATCAGGCCTTGAATATTTTGCTTAATATTCCTGATATACAAAGATAAATATGTTATCTCAATCGACTTATATTTAAACCTTTGACTAAATGATTTCAGAAAATATTCTTTCCTAATATATATCAGAAAGATAGACATTATTCTTCCATTTTTAAGACTTTTAAAGTATTAGTTTTTCTCTTACTATATAGAATTACTTACTATAGAATTGCTCTTACTGTATAATATGTATAATAGACAATATTACAGTTCTTTGTATATTTATTATATTGCATATTATCTAGCTCATCATTAAGAAATGCATAAGAAATAATCACAATAAAAGTAAGGTCAAAGTATACTTCAAGGTCAATATTATTTTTTCCAGCATTATTAAGCGTTCGCCAAAAGTGAAATCATTAGGAGCGCTCTTTTTGCCAGGAAAATGAAACTTTTGGAATGAACGATTTTTTTGTCGCTCTTTAATTTAAAGTGGAGCATAAAATCGAAAGATATATTTGAAAGCAAATCGATGTAGACTACAAATTTTAAATAAATCGGTGAATACATTACATAAATGAAGAAAGTAAATATTATTCATGTAAACAACTTTCTTTAAAATTCAAACTAACCATTTTATTGTAATACAAAATTCAAATTTATTTTCGCACTTCGATTTGGACACGGGCAGAGGAGTGTCGGGAATCAGATACGTGACCTACTTAATTTCCATGGTTACGCCGAAAGATTCCAACTTTTGAAATGAACGTTTCATAAAGAGCGGCATTGGAATCATTCACGTTTTCCTTTTGGAAAACGTTCATTAAAACGTTTGTGCAATAAGAAATCGTTCCCATAATAGAATTTTAGACAGAAATAGATGAGAAACCCATATTTTATCACGTATATTTAGTAGTACTATGGCAACACTAAGCAAAATAACAATTTAAACATTCTATTATATTTGACAGGAAAATGTGATTTGTAGTTAGATATACATATATTTATTATAACGAAATCGTTCAATTTTACAAACTTTTACAACAATAAACGTAAAAGCAAAACTAGAGTAATAAACCATGATTAGTATCATTGATATTACAGAATAAGAGAATCCTTGAAGTTATTGAAAAATTGATGAATCATTAATTCCAATGAATGAATATCTTACTTTAAAGATTTAGCCAAAACAACTATGAAACTTTAAAGCAAACGAAAACATAAACATTGTACTATAATGGACAAAATAAAATGCTACATAACTAAATAAGTGCTTATTATAAAACATATTACAGTAATGTAAAAGTTCACTATTAGTACTCATATAAGAATGAAAAAATGTGTAGTTCAGAATTTTTCTTATTTTCGATATATTCTATGGACCTTTAATTTCCTTGATAACAAAACATAAAATATATTCAAGCTTCTCTAAACTACATACTAAAATATAGACTTCTTTTCTAACTATTCAAAACATCAACTTGTATTTTTCGAAAAATATCCATTTCCTAACTTAAGTCTAAAGCTCCACGCTTCCTCACTTTGTGATGGCATAGTCAGGCATCATAGGTGACATCTGCCCCAACCGGCGAATTTCCTTGGCAGCAGCGGTGGCCACCTCTTGAGGTAGTGGTGCTATTTCCGCCAACCGTCGATCCAGTTCCTCTAGATCCTCCTCTACCTGTCCACCGCCGGGAGTAAGCAGGGACCCACCACCGCCCCCTCCTCCCCGTCGGGAGCGATGCTGGTCCGAGGATGCGCTGCTACCGATGGTACCATTGCGGATGTTAATGAGGGCATTTTTCTGTTGTCGGTGTTGGCGGTTTGTATCCTACATGAGGGTACCAAATACTAGGGAAAGTAGAAATATATTGGTGCCGTTGCAACTAAAGAGATCTGAATTAGTTTCTCTAGACTATTTGGAGACTTACTTTATACGTAAATTGACAAAATTAAATATGAGTGCAACATAATCGTATAATAATAAAAATTGAAAAATCTCTGTTTTAACTCCTTGGTCATTTTTTATATTAGAAAGTATTTATAAAAATTCAAATATAAACCAAACTTGATCTAGGCATATTTTTTTGAAGTCATATATTTGAAGTATGAATGATTGATATCAAAACTAATTGTTTTCTTAAAAATTACGGAAATAGAAGTTGTTATTCAGTATCGAGAAGGAAAATGAAGGTTTGCAGCGAGTTTTAGCAATGAAAAGAGAATTCTTGTTTACGTTGTGTCTCCTCTCTAGCACAAGGAAATACTAGTGAATTTCAGTTTTTCTTTTACGTTTTTAATAAAATTATTATTTCATGATAAAACCATCTTTTTGTGTATAAGCAATGTATTATTTCTCATTCAATATTATTACTATGCATGATTACAAGATAAGTGATCTTTAAAGCTTGGCATCTTTCAATAAAATAAAAACATTTTATGTGGTGCTTTCCTTTTCCTATTCTAAAGAACAATTTTTTATTTACTCATAATACAAAAGGATTCATGTTGCAATTTAGACGACAAACGCAAAATTTATTCCGATATGTTTTCTTTAAATTTGATTAAATAGCTTATTTGTAATTTAACTCACTTAAAAAAATTAAAAATACTAATATTATATCGCATACGATGAAACACTAATTCTTTGCCGTATTTTTTTCAATAGAAACAACCATTCTCTTCAAATTGTATTTTCATTCTTATAATTTATGGAATAAGGTTTTAAACAAAGATAAACCTTGGTACAATATATAACTAATGAGTCTTTCTGCACCTATACCTCGAGTCTCTTCCTGGCACTGTCCATGGCCAACTCCAGTCTCTGACGAATCTCCACCGCCTCCAGTACACAACGTTTTTCTGCCAAGGGCAGGCGCAGAAGGCCCACCACCAGATCAGTCAAGTGACCCACAGGAAGATGGCCGACCTGATGGCGAGCCTTGTCCGCCTCCTGCGAATCACTGGATAAGACGAGACTAACGAGACGATAGGCGAGATTGCGCAGTTCCGTTGTAAGTGGTGCTAACTCCTTGTCCTCGCTTGTTCCCGTCTGACGAGAGGATTGGACTTTTACGGTGATTTACTGGTTTAAATATTTAAAGTTGTAAGTAATCAATGTTCCCAAAGAATTTCACGAAATATTTTACCGGTGTTTTCAATATTATTTATTTATGATTGACTTAACTAAATTAATCATTACAAAATAGCTACTCAATCACAACTTATGGTGGTAACACTACTATGATATAGGTATACCAAACTAAATTCGTAGATTTATCATTACTGATTAATGTATGAAGTCTGTAATTTCCATTTGTGAAACAAATTATTTATGAAATTGTTCAGCCATTAGGGCTTTTTGACTTGGAGTCATCCAATAAAATTTCAGCTACATCAGAGATGTTAATGTACAGTAGTTTACAGAAATATAGACGGACATAATTGGATAAGTGTTACCTTATATTTTCAGCAAATATATTGACTACCCCTTGTACATGGAGTACGATTTAGATATTAAGTTATGATTGACCAAATGACAACTATAGGAAAGCATCAACAATATAGCAATTATGTATTCCTTAAATCGGAATTTACAATAGTTTATTTCTCGGAAGTAACACGTATTATATTTATAATATTTTAGTTGCAAGAAACAATTCTATCTTTTCGATGATATGAGCTAACCTAATTAAACTATTTAGTTAATTTTTAAGATTAAATTAGAAAGAGATTACTAACCTTTCATAATATTCTTGATATTTTGTAGCTATATCAATAATCAAATTTATTTGTACTAAATCAGCATTTAGGTCGGTCCCAAAATACTGTTCTATCTTTAGAAAATTCTACGACCAGGAATGAACAGCAGCTAAATCAGAAAGTGTTCATAAAATTCACTTACTTTCAAAATAGTTAACTGTTTCTCTATATGTGTGTGTAATTCTAATTTTATGATTTTGGTTTTTGTCTGGTTTCTTTATACACACGCAGTAATAAGTACTGCAGTGTTTACACTCAGCCATGTGAGTAAAACGCACATCTATATAATAAAAAAACGCAGTACTGGAGTTATATTTATGCATCTTAACATCTAGTCATTTAAAAAAGCAGTCCCAATTTTTATACCATAACAATGCACTAATACACGAAAATGAGTAAAGCGTGGCCTATGGTACTACCTACATTTTCTCTTCTCCACTCTAAAGGGTTCCCACAAAATATGTACAAAAATTTTCCTTGTATTTTTAAGGTGTGAATATGAAATTTAATTAAGGTATAATAATATATTTAGTATATAAAAACATATATACTGGGGAGATCAGAGGCACTATTTAATGATCGAGCTGGTAACCCTTTACAATTATGATTAGTTCAAATATACGGTATACATGCATTTATATGAGTTTTTACATATAATGATGTTAGTTTGTATAGCTTAAAGTTTAAAATATACATCACAAATATAATTTATAAGAGTACATATTTTGCAAAACGTGTAACAAACTTTTAGATAGCACTGAGGTCTTTTAACAAACTGTCCAAATCTGTTTGCAATTTCACCAAACCCTCTTCTTTTTTTAGCCTTTCGTCGAAATGCATTCGATTTGGAGGTTTCAGCCATCAGTGCCAATTCATCAGCCTCCTTAAACTTGTCCTTGACAACTTTCTTCATCTTCTCCAAGTTCGTCCTCGCCAAGTTAATAGGTTACTTACCTTCAAAACATCGACAATATCTTCGGAACTCTTGAAAAATAGTGAAAATCAATCACTTTCAGCGCCCAGGGTATTTCTGCACAAAGTGTATCATTTTTTGGTTATACAAATTTTCATGCGAGGCTGTGTAATTGTGGTGTCACTGGTAGTAGTGGAACCGAAGAATGTAGCCACAGAAAGAGAAGTACCGAATTCCTACAATGACTTTTGAACTACTTTGCCTTTAGAGATTGCCTCCCACCGGGTTATGCGTTTTTAATGCATTGATCCTTTTGCATGGCTTTTAATGGCAATAAGGCCCATGCTCAATAAATTAAATATCTTACAAAACATTTTTAACACAAATCAAACATGCTTACTTTAATTTTCCATTCCTCTCTGACTCGATCCACTCCAAAATAAAGAAGATTTTCAAAACCCACGATCTACCTGTGCGTGTCTACAGACAATCCAAGACCTTAAGCAACGTACTCAGAAAAGCGGATACTAAGAGAAATTGCGAACTGGTTAATTGTAAGTTAAACAGCGAATTATGCCTTAAATTTAACTGCGTTTACTCACTAAAGTGCACTAAGTGCGATCTTCAATACATCGGCAGCACAATCAGAAAACTGCATCAAC
>JAYRBW010078672.1:0-24204 GCA_036023295.1 Invenusta paracnida | reverse complement strand
ATATTAATTATCTTTCCGCTCATGTGATATGAGTAAATCTGGGGTAACTGAAGGTAAAATTCCTTCACTTATTTTCTGTTTACAGATTGCCTCATGCATTCAACATATTTCAAATTGCCTAGGCATTTTGAACATTGACGGATTTGACAGATTTCCGGTAACATATATATATCATGCACGCCGCCAGGGAGGGGGAAGGGGGGTTCGACGGGTTGAACGACACCCCTTTGGCAGAGGCAATGGCGCCCTTTCATAAGTAATAATAAAAAAATATACATTTTCATGTTATATATCTATGTATATATTTTTTTAAACGGCGCTCTTTTGTATTAAAACGACAACCCTTCGGAAAATCCTAGCGGCGCGCCTGTATGTCATAAAGGAGAAATCTGATTGTCATCTATTGTACTTGAACATGTATGAAGAATTATTTCTTACTTATATCTTTTTAGTAATATATGTAAGGTATTAATGCAAACAGTTATATTTCGTTATAACGGTTCTTTACTCCATTGAACAATACTAAACACTTAAACAGGTCGGGGAATGGGGGAGTCAAGTGAAAACGGTTTCCATGACTACCAGGGCGATCCTACTGCTCGAGTTCCCATGGTGTAAGTAGCTGCCACTTATCATGCTAATATATTTAAAGATGTCACTTGTGCACTTACCGTTTGTTTCGTGTCCCATTCGTACTTCTCTTCCCACATATGTCGTGATCTCTTCGAATATTGTTTTGTAAATGTATCATGTATTTTATTTTCTTAAATGTGACTTTTCATTCTTTTTCTATTATCTCACTATATTCCCTTCATTGCTCTAAAGCTTTTCATTCATATTCATTGTTTATTTTTATACACAATTCAAAACTTCAACTATTTTCATAGCTTTAAATATTCTCGTAGTTTTGTCAAAATCTAGACAGTTTTATAGTACTGCCTCTTGTCCGTGTTGTAATTTCAATTTATATTTTTAAATCTGTTGGTTTATCATAACATTCATAAGTGAGAAAATTATTTGCATCACTGGGCTTTTTATTTTTTTATTTTTTTTAGTGTTATAATTATTTCATTTCCAATTATTCAACTTATAATTTTGTTTTTTTATTAATTTTTATATTATTGATGAAACTATAAATATACTGCGATGGAAAAAAATACTAGTCACTTTTTGATAATGAAATAATAAAACCACACGTAAAATAAAATAAAGTAGATTTTTAATAAACTTTATTTTATTTTACGTGTGGTTTTATTATTTTATAAATATACTAATTATGTGCAATTTATAGATTATATTATTATACATTAATAATTAATATTAAGTTAATTAATAATATTATTACATTTTCTCTTATAGATATTTTTAATTATGCCAATTTTATAGATTTGCTACATTTTTAAATGATTAATAAAACTAAATTGAGATATTTATTATACTCTCTTAAATGTTTCTAAGATACATTTTCATAAAGAAATCATAGCTGTACAGTCAATATTTCATATATTTAGTAAAACTGTATTTTTAAATATTGTATTTGATTTCAAATTTAAATAGTATACTACTTTTATCTTGACTAGATGAGGTTTAACTATAATTAAAAATTAAAGTTTATATAATTGTGGATACTATATCTTTTTTTATTTTATAAAAAGCATTTTAACAATGAAAACTCACTATATGAAAATTAGATATGTATATTTAATTTAAAATATAACGTTTCTAGTTCAACTAGAGACCACTATGAATAATTACATTAGCGTACTTTTAATTATATAAAGATTATTTTATTGCGGGTTTTTATCGTTTTGAATCAACGAATCGGGTGCGCCTTTTACCAAAAAGCGTGTTGTTAAACTAATTATAATTTGTTTATAAGTTAGAACGGTATCCTCGTAATCCTATAAATATATTTTTGTATTTATATCAATCTACCTACCAAGTTATATTTGTAAATTATTTTTGTAAATGCACCATCCATAACATTATCGCCCAAAAATATTATGGATCTTATTATTATGCTTAATATTTTTACAGAAGAAAAGAGGGCGATAATGTATAAGAAAAGTTGGCAGGTAATAATCCATACATTCTTTTTATAGTATTGAATTTTTGTGCTTAAAATTTAAACAAATTTATATCTAGTATCTAAATTTAAAATAATTCATTAGTTTGAATTTTTTTCAAAGCATGTCCTTATTAAATCTGAAAAATATTCCAGTCCAAGACATTTCTGGTATGAGTACCGAACTTTTAGAATGGATTTCAGATGAATCAATGGAAAAAATGTTTTTGAAATAGTTAAAAATTTGGAAGAAATGTTGAAAGATATTCAAAATTCTGAGGTATTGTTCCCGGACATTATTGTCGAATTAGATGAATTGGAAAAGTCTTACGTACCGCAATCCTCCATGAAGCCGATGAAAACATATTGTGTCCGATTCTAAAAGCTTTTAAAATATAGAAACTGAAATGTCAACTTGAAAACTATTCCAATATCGATACTCGACAACTATCTCGGATATTTTTATATAAAAGAACGAATTGCTCTACTCAACGGCATCTTTGATTTGTATTCGTGCTGCTTTACATAGAGTTTTTAATCTTGAGCGACCGGAAGTAAATATAATTGCTGATATACGTTTCTCTCAGTCAAATCGCATGTTAAACACGATGGTAGCGAAATATAAACAGGACCTTATTCAGGCCAAATAAAAGACAGTGAATATCCAGTAATTGAAGTCTCAGACATGAAAAAGATTCGGCACTATTTCGATCGATCATCTCTAAACATTTTACAGCAAGAAATTATCTTCAATTTAATATACTTTTTGGGTCTAAGAGGACGGAGACATTACCATATTTAACAAAACAAAGTCTAGTTCTGGAGATGTCTTCCACAGGCACAAACACGTTTATCTTATTATACACATTTGTATCATTTGTATTAATTTTGTCTAAAAAACCAAAGCTTCATTAAAACCCGAAAAGTTTGAAGATATCAAAAAAGCTCAGATTTATGAAAATAAAGCAAATCCAAATGAAAGCCCCATTGTTGCGTGAGGGAAATATTCCGAGATGATTCAAAGTTGTATTAATTTATTTTCCAAACCAAGTAAATAAACCCATAAACAGTCTTCAAGTTGGTTTACGGAGAAAATTCCACTTCGCAAAATCACCAAAGACACATTTATGTCAACATGTGTCTACTGTATCAACATTGTCTACTCTACTGACTTGAAACTTTCAAAGAGGTATACCAATAATTGTACACGAGTAACATTGGTCACGGTCTTAAAAGAACCAGGTTTTTCAAACACTGATATATGCAACTTGACGGGTCATTAAAACCCATTGAGCGTAGAACGTTACAATCGCAAACGCAGAGATGACGATTTTGAAAAAAATGGTGCTGCTACGCAGCAAGGAACGTCGGCTTCACTCGTTAGTGTTGAAGTTGTCAAAAATCACACATTGTCGTATCCACAAAGAATGTAAACAACCAATTCCAATCAAATGGACTGAATACTGACATACGTCCAAACATTAATTTTAATGGAAGTTCCGATAATTATTCAATGAGGCAAAATTCTAATTTGTAACTATCGATCTAAAAATCTATTAATTTGTTATCAGTTGCATACTATTCAATTGAGATTTATACATTTATATCAATGACACTTGTTAAAACATTTAATTTTTATATAAATAAATCTTGCATTATATTCTCGTTTTTATAATACATTGATATAGAGAAATATAAAGTATAATGCTCATTAATAGTCGAATTTGAGTATTATAGATGTATATCCAATCTACTGACAAATAGTTAAACTATGAATTAACTATATTAATTAATGTTTCAGTTATTACGGATTTGTTCAACTATTCTTCGGGATTTATTATTTATTGCCAACAACTACATTTCAAATCAGGAACAAGTCCTAGCTGCGATACATTTTATATTATTTATTGTTTCTTATAAATTTGTCAATTTCAAATGATATTTTCAGTTTAATATTAGCTACGCTAAGTAAAACTATTTACATATGTATGGATTGAACGATTTTGTCTAATTATTGAGTTTTTATCGGAAATAGTAGTCTTCCTAATTATTTCAAAAGCAACTTCAAAACTTGGAAGTACATTAAAAGTACAAAACGGCTTATTCCTATATTAAGACAGGTTTTGTTTATTCTACTTAACAAAAAAGAAATACATTAGTATATCATAGCGATGTTCAATGAACTATTATTAAATGTTTGAAAAACTAAAAAGCAATACTTCCACAGAGTAAAGCGACGATCATATCCTTAATTTATGCTTTTAACACACTGTAAGTTTTAAAACAACAACAAATTTTGTTTCTTTTTTCTCACAATTAGAATATGGTTGTTAAAAGAATACGCCCTTTTTAGGTAAAATAAACTACACGTCGCTCTTAGCTTTTCATTCGTTTACTAATGGAAAAAGTGTGATTAGAGAAATCCTACATAAACATTACGTAAACTTTGATAAAAGCGGTTAATAATACTACATAATCACAAACTTAATTGAAATATAAATCGGTTAACGTAGGTATGAAGATAGTAACGTTAATTTAGTTATTAAATTGTTAAAAATGTCCAATTAATTTTTAATGGAAAGAAGTAGATACATATAATCTGAAAATTAAACATCTAATCGTAACATGTATTAAATGATATTTACTATAGGTCAGAAAAGAAGGAAAGTAACTATAATATATTTTATTGCACGAATTTACTTATTTAGCAGCACATATCAATTTGTCTAACATAGATCACGAATATTATGTGTTAGACAAATCTTAATATAATAAAGATTGAATAATCAATAAATCAATAAAAGTATTATTTTATTGGTTTGCTCACTAATTGTAGTTATTGCTTCACGTGCTTACTATAACATTTATTAAACTATATTTCTTCATTCTTTTTTGTACCTATACATGTCATGCAAATGAAAGAATTAAAAAAGAATAAAGAAAAATTATAAGAAAGGATTTCCCCACGAATCTTGTTAACAAATGATAGTCGCTTTTAACATCTATTGTTTCTTCTTATTGTAATCGGACATCTACAGTACCAGCCTCAGTTAAATGTCTAAAACATAAAAGAAATTGAATTTTGGATAAATAAAGAATAGGTACTTTTTATACATTGAAAACGCTTTTATGCAGTAGCCACCATAATATGTATTATACGAGAAATATATATATATATTACGTAATAATATCCTTATGGATAATTCTGTATCTTGACTTATTTTGTATAAATATACATATGTATTTAAATTTAGTTATGCATATACTTACAATTTTTCTTATTAAATTACCTGCATGAATTTTTTATGAATAAAATTAATTAATATGCTTGCATTATTCATCATGTATATATATTAGAAATGAATGAATGCCAGGTTTCTAATATAAACCAAACATCAAGTAAAAGCAGGAGCTTTGAGACTTTATCAAAAAACAACCAATAGTATATATATATATATAATGAGTTTTTAGATTTAACAGTATAATATCTGCTAATTCCTTTTTATGGAATATGAAAATAATGAGTCAATTATAATTTTAATTACATTTTACAGTGCATGTATAAAAACAATTCTAATGTTCTAGCATTAATCTCCGTGAATTTACAAATTTAGTATATTCAATTCTATTTTATGAAGAAATATGACACTAAACTACCATTTACAGACCTGTGAATAATATTGCGTTCTTCTTGTATTGCATTTTGTGACTACTAAAATAATGATTGCATAAAAACAACTACAATATCATATTTTCCATTTTTTTAACTTACACAAAATTAAACATAGAGATATGATATTCAAAATGTTTCACGAATTGTCAAAAAAAATTTAAAAAGCATATATTAGTGTAGAAAACAACGTTTTTAATTGTTAGTTAAAAATATACTGTTCCTTAATAATAATCTTTTTATTTCTATATTTTGCTCTCTATACTTAAATAAATCTTCGCGTATTTTCTACATAATTCGTCTAAAATTACTGTAAAATGTGCTATAAAATGCATTTCTGCATTTATTTTTAACTACGTATGTACACGAAACATATAGTAATTGTTTATCATTAAAATATTAATACTATTATATATTTAATTGTCATTGTCAATGCTATAATTTCCCTCAATTATTTGCCTCCGATTATAGTCACATGACAACATTAAGCTACATTAATTAAATAATGCATAAATTCTGTTATTTCCTATATATTACATATTAATAAACTGTATATGCAAATATATAGAAAGCTTTTTACAAAGAGTCATAATATGCGAAATTTATTTTTTAAAGAAAAAAATACATTATCTTATATTTTAAATTATTACTTTTGTATTCGTTTTCATGTAACATTAGTTTTTTAGTTAGTTTTATTTTAATTGATCAAATTGTATATAATATTCTAGTGAAACAAATAAACACAGAAAGCAAATCTTCAGTTACTAATTAGTTGTTTATTTGAACAGTGCAGTTTCGCCTACTGACTTCTTTAGTGCACAGCTAAAGTCCATATAATTGTACTACATATGTTTACTGATTATGTTCTTACATTAATAATTGTTGAACCTATTTTATAGATAATTATGTTATCCATATGATATCACAATATATATATATATATATATAAATCAATAGCTAAATTTTTATTCTTATTAAATGATTAAAAATTAAAATTAGATTTCATTTTTTTTAAATTGCAGATACATTCACATACAAGTATACCTTTAGTTTAACAACATAAGTTAGTGTTATATCAATAGTGAACCAATTCTAAATTAAATTTCAATATAGTTTGTTCTATTTTGATTCTTTAACTGAAATGATATTATATTATTGCAAAGTTTGTTTAATTAAGTTGTTCATTGGGGTGAGTTATATTTTCTATCCCTGAACATTGACATAACTTGGTAGACATATTCCTAGATTTAGTTCCTTTTTCTGGAACTAAATTGAAAGTTCATTGTTCTGTATACTTTCAGAAGACCAACATTATAATTCCCCTCAATTATTTGCCGCCGATTATAGTCACGTGACAACATTAAGCTACATTAATTAAATAATGCATAAATTCAGTTATTTCCTATATTAGATATTAATAAACTGTATATGCAAATATATAGAAAGCTTTTTACAAAGAGTCATAATATGCAAAATTTATGTTTTAAAGAAAAGACTCTTGAGCTTTCACAAAACCCCACGCTTGCATAATCATAAGGAAAATAAAAAACTAATATAAACAGAAATTATCAATAGATTACTATAGATGACATATCAAATTAAATACGAACAGTGGAAGATTTAAATTGGTAATATGATTAGATTTTACTTTGCAACCAATACAATACAAATAGCATTACTTACGTAACACAGAGTTTAAAACACAAAAGAATACAAAATATATCATTTTGTATATCTAAAGCCTAAAATATTGATAATATGAGTGAAACATTTCAAATTAGTTTAATGATTTACATGATGCTTTGAGTTTTACAATATTTTTATTATTAGAAAGCACTATTTTTTATTAATTTGACATTACCTATAGTTTTAAAGGGATTTTCTAAGTTATTTTTTTATGCGTTCATCAATGAGAAACTATCACATTAGTTTTATGTGATTATGTTATAAATTCTGGTAAATCAAGTTTTCAGAAATTCTACTTATTTCGACACTTACAGAAGATGAAGTAAAGCATGACGTGTTGAGACAATATAGTGGCGTTCTTATCTGATAAGTTGCCATAGAAATCGGGATAACATCCAATAACATTCAAAAAGTTTAATTGCCTTCATCTTATGCAGTGTTGACCTCTGATTCAGCCTTATTCATTTCTTCAGCAACAACTATTAATCAATTCAAGGATGATTTACTCGTATCTAAATTTCTATATACATATGCTTAAATTAGCGAGCTATATTCAAAGAGTCAGCAAACAACGAGATTTCTGTGTGCAACGAAACTGAATTGACTGAAAGGATTGTGTATGTTTCTCTAAAGTAACTCACGCTTTGTCCTTTAGGTTGACGGAAACAGAAAAATCAGCTATTCGAGTTCTTCGAAGACTCAAGTACATCGTTGCTAGAGGCAAATTTGATGTGAGTATATCTCTCATTTATATCCAAGTGTATTTTGCATACATGCACCTCAATTGTCGTTCATTCTATCTTTCTGTTCCTAATATTGTTAATTATGCAATTTTTGTTATGAGCATGTTTTCATTTTAAGAATTCTTATTTATGTGCATACGAGTTTACTATATATTCCAAGAGTTACTTCAATACACTTAATGTAGTCCTTGATATATAGGCTCAATCCAGTTAGCAAAAACACATTTTCAGAGGTTTTATTAGTCATACTTTCATACTTTATCATACTTTTTTGTTTAATGTTATATTACAGAATTTAGCATTTTAAATTTAAGGCATTTACTTGAAATTATAGAGAACTTCAAGCAAATCCTCTCAATTAGAAGATTTAGTGGGAAAAAATAACATGCAATGCTTTAAATGCTTCAGTGGCTACATTTAAATTTATAATATTTATAACGACATTTTACTTTCATATATACGTAATTACTAAAGCTGTAAAACCTCGCAGTGGCTATTAAGCTGAATATCCTAATACACTATTCATCTGGCATTCATTTTGTATTATATATTTCATGTAGCATAATGAAAATAATACATAAATATATGGATTTAGTATATTATGTATGATTTTTATACATCAAATTATTTTCCAATTGGTTAAATACTTCAATTTCAAATTAATATTTTACAAGTTCTGACTAAATTATTTGTAATTAAATTATATCTAAACATTTATGGCTATATAAATATAATATAATTTAGTTCATTTTAATTTATCTTCTTTTTACTATTTCAATCATTCTTTTACTATCATTTTTATAATACTTTTTTTAAATTAAACTGTACAACCCCAGCATTTTTCTCTTTAAGCACAATTGAAATGTCATCTTATCTTCTCGATTTCTAACTATTTATTTATGTTTTCCATGAAATGTAGTCTAAATATAATATAATTATATATGGAATTATCCTTTCTGGAATGAAAAGGTTATTTATATTTCTAGTAATGTTTGATATATATTTAGTTTTAAAAATCAAGTATAATTTTTATTAATTATGATCTATCAAACATTCTGTTTATATATAATTCATCAAAACTTTTTCTAAAACATCAATCTATTGTGAACTATATTATTATTATTGAGTTGTAAATGCATCCACTTTTCTGTGACCTCCAGCAAGCGAGAAAGCCTTACGACGTTCGTGACGTCATTGAACAGTACTCTCAAGGTCATCTTTGTCTCATGGTACGCATCAAGGAGTTGCAGAGAAGGTAAGCCTCCCTACTGATCGATAATTGTCGATTTTCATCAAGTATGTAACTACTAAACATTCCTATATTGAACCCACGTACTATTGATAATACAGTCTGTCTCTAGTTTTTTTATATTCTTATAGAAAAAGGCGTGCGTATATGTTTGTGTATTAATATTATGACAGAACGAAAGTCACTTTAAACTACATATATCTTTGCAGTGTTAAAATGTAAATGATTAAACTAAGTATATTCTTTTATTTTCCATGAAATGTTTCAGTTTCCGTAATAATGCAACGTTAGAATAGTCTTTAGTAGAATACTAGTATACTTTACTAAATAGATTATTAATAGAATATTCACCAGAATATTCAGAATAAGTTAATATTCAGTCTGCAATAATAAAACTTAAAAACAATCAAATTTAAATAATGTCTTCAATTGATATAAGTAGATCCATTTTAATTCTATCAATGCTCACCAGCTTAAAAATTAATCAATATAACACAGACAATCTCTCGCATATGAAAATATACTATACGAGGCTATAATAACTATTTTTGATACTGTATACACTAGCATTGTGTGTTATTTTTAGTTGTGTTACACTTTATTTAATTTTCTCATCAACATATACATACATTTTGTATACACTGGCATAATAAACTAGCCAGGAGCCCAATGGACATTACAATATTGGAGACCCCTAACCTAAAACAAAAAATTGTTGATAAAAGGCTTGGGGGCCCCTTACCATCGAGGGCCCCTGGACTTGGTCTACCAGTGTTAGTAGGTTGTTACGCCAGTGTTTGTATAACTATTCCTTTTTCATTATCTTACTTGGGAAATATATACCTTTTTTAGACTGGATCAGACACTTGGGAAGCCTTTGTTGTGTGGTGGGGCGCAAGAGAAACGAGATCGTCAAAAATTAACAGTTATGTCCCGTTTGGCTCGAATGGAGTATCAAGTAAGATCCACACAGCTACCTGAAAAAGTTAATACTTCACAAACATATAATATATGCACATTGACGCCTTCTGTGAAATTTTAAAAATACAGTTCAAAGTTTTTTTAAATCATATTTAGTAACCGTTTAAGACAAATTTAACTTAGTGATGTCAAATTTAGGTTGTAACATGCGTTAGTTACATGTTTATTTAGTTCATTCAAAGTAGCATACTTCTTTCAATGATGAAAAAAGAGCAAAATTAAAAAAGGAAACATGACATAGACACAATCAAATGTAACATAGGTCATTCGAATGTAGTCAGTTTACATCTAGTTTTGTCTATATGTATGAAAAATATTTATGTAATATTTAAAATAGCTTTTTGAATGAATATTTTATATCTAATATTGTTATATTTTATATATGTACAAATTTATATATGTATATAATTCAAATATCTTATACATTGCTCATTTTTTTAATAATTATTTATAATTATTTTTATTCCAAATTATGTATAAATAATGTGAAATTGAAAAAAGAAGCTTATTTGTAGCAGATTAAGGCATTTTACATTCTGTGTAAGAACAAACCATTTCTATACCAAACATTGTCATAGGTATAAGTTGAAAATTACTTTTAAATGTCAAATTCTAATTCCGAATGGCAAAATCTAATTTCCGCTTTTAAAATTAACTAAATTGGAAAACAAAGAAGTGCAGGAGCGTATCACATGCCAATGGTTACTAATTTAATCTAATCAATGGTAACTAATAAGAGGTGTTTCAGACATAATTAGGTCTAATCGACAACAACAGAAAAGTACTTTAATACTATGTGTATCTGCTACCGTCAAGTAACATACTTCATTGATTTTGAATAAATTCATATTTATTACAAAATAAATAAAATAAAATTACAGATAAAGCTGCTGTTAAATAAAAAAAATCACTAATTTTCGGAAAATTTAATTATTAAATGGCCTGTCTCTGTTGTTATTCATATTTTATCACACTCGGGAAGTTTTTCTTCTAAAAATTCGTGAAAAAGTATACTTAATTTACAACAGTTTTATTTCTTTATCTGTTATTTTATTTTATATAAGTACTAAAATGCTGCTAAGGAAACTTACATCTATTACAAAATAATAGTATGTATATTTCTATACATAGTGTGAAGGACAATTTTGAAAAAATATATTTTTAAGAATCTAACTTATAAATTCTTTGAATTGATAAAAGTCGAAAACATTAACTAAATATCTTACAAATTAATAACTAACCATAAAATAGATATAAGTACAATTATTGATTCAACCAGCAAATGAATAAATTGACTGACGAAAATATTTATAAATGGGATTTTAGTTTGAAAATATCATAATAATAGTTCAGAATATTCATTAAATTATTAATTATTCTTTTAATATTTTAATGGTTTTGAAAATTAAAAATGTTAAGATAACTTTTTAAGCTGCAGTTACATCCCCCGGCTGTGACCACATTTGTGTTTTAAAGTAATTAATAAATGCCAAAAATGTGTTTAACTCAATAGTAGCGTAGTAGTTAGCCATAAATATTTTTGGAAAATATACTGTCTATATTTAAATTACGTAAGTAAAATTTGTTTGTTTGATTTATATTTCCATTTGTTTGTTTAAAATGATATAATGCTCTGATTTAATGTTTGAAATGAAAAAAAGGTTACTTAAGTGAAATATTTTGAATAGTTGCTATCGCATAGTTCAACAGACTAAATTTGAAATCACCCCGTTACGTTTGCTTGGAACAATGTATGTATAAATTTTATTTGGAAAACCTATAAAAAATATGCATTTTGTAATTTGATATTTTAATAGAACATTGGTTTATTCTTGACGAAGTCTCATTATGTAAATGTATTCGGATATATGCATTTTTCATGGCTACAGGCTTTTTATATTTATATAAAGAATATTTTAAGTGCATTTTTATATTTTACATTATATTAGAAAGATTTCTCAGTATTTTGCATAATATATTCTGTAATATTATATAAATTCATTTTGTGATATAGTTTTTTAGATTTTAAGAACTACTCTACTTACTAAATAATAGTAGTAAATAATATGAATGTTGCTTATTTAATTAAATAATACACCTCTCGATAATATTGTCATAGTTAACTGAACTAATAAACATTATATTCCAAAAAATATTTGATATTGGCTATATATAAATATGTATTAAAATGAAATGTAAAAAGTTACCTTTCAATGAAATATATTGTATAATATAAGGGATATTTTTATTATTTTAATATTAGTATCTTTTTAGCGTAAGTAATATTTTGAATGGATTTTGTTATTATTTACTTATTTGAAAATATTTCAAATATAATTACTTAAATTATTTTATTAATGAAATATAATTTTTCTGAAAAAAATGTAATAGTTAAAATCTAATTCATACACATGATATAAATTATGTCCACAGTTTTCTATTCAAATGTGTATTTTTTACGCTTTGTTATCTAAATAATAAAAATTTTAGTACATTAACTACAACTTTCAAGAGCTTTTAAACTATATGTAAATTGTTAGCTGTTACAATAAAAAATCATTTACTACTCAGAAAACTATCAGTAGTACACAAACATTTTATTTAAACAATTTTTTTATATTACTCTGATTGTACTTTTACCAATAATTAACGATCAATTATCCTTGTATGAACCACCGACTCCTCCAGATGCAGCGCATGGATGTCAAGATTGAGAACTGTCTTAACCAGCTCACTCAACTAGTCATCAATTGGGACCGAAATGTCCCCTCTGCCAGCACCGCATCCACCTCAGCAGCTGGCAAAGGGGCAATAATTCTTCCCCATACCTCGAGCTTTGAACTTCTCAACTCGCCGTCTGCCACCACCGGAGTGCCCAAACGTCGGCTGAGCTCGGATCGTCGTCCATCTTGTCTTCTTGTGACATCAATAGACGACGATGAAGAGGAACTCTCACCGAAGCAGTAGACTGGAAGAAGTCGAAAATGTCTGTCACACTTGCATTTTAGTATTCATAGCTCACGTCAAGATGAATTCGATCAATTTTATAGCATCAATATTTCATGGAAATATCACCTACATAAGTCTGTAGTATATTTATACATAAATATTACATTGTAATGTAATACATATAAACAAGCGCATATTATTCGCTTCTATTCTTTGAAATAATTTCACTTGTTTTAATATGAATCAAGAGTAGAATAAAGTTCTAATTCTCAATTTATTCAATATTCAATTATTTATTCCGCAAGCTTCTAGATAAGTTTTAATTGTAAAGCTTCAAATTAATAAGTAGACTTGATATATTGTTTTATTTATCAGTACCGATATATTTTTTAATTTAATTATATTTAACGTTAACAACAATACTACTCGCAACAGCCAAAAATATCTATTTTCAGAGTCATAAGAAAATAAATTTAAATGTATAATAAATTAAATTACACAAGACGTTTTATATTATATAACTGCATTTCAGTTTAAGTTAATCTACAGTTGAAAGAAGTTAAACACACACATGTATATTATATTAATATTGTTATTTAAATATTTAATCTATTCTAGATTATTTACTGTCATTGTCAGATAAAAAGAGCTCGTTTTTATTATGTAATATATTATAAACTACTACTTTGTTTTATTTAAAAAAATTGTAAATAAAAAGTACATGTAAAAACAGGGTATAAATAATTTGTTTAAATAAAAAAAAAAAATTGAACGATTTTAATCCAAAGCATGGAAGCATGGAGTCTTATTTCATACATGTTACAATCAACATTGATTAATAATTATTAATCTACGGTCAAATAAATTACAAGAAATAATTTTAAAAAGTACAAGCGACTTTTACAAGTAATGTTTATTATTATTGCTATGCGTACATTTAAAACAATAATATATTATTACCCAAAAGCTTTAAGCGTAAAATCTATATCTTAGACAGGAATAAAAAGGAAAAGTGTTTAAGAATTAAAAAAGAGATCTTTAATCTTAATATCATAATCGCTATTGTGCCAGAAGCAATTATACCAAAATCTAAGAACAAGTAATACAATAATCGTAAATTGAAGAATTACCATTTTATAATCTCCTATCCTGTGAATCAAATGGCGAATCGTTTTACTGATCCAATAGTTGTTATGTTCAACAGAGTACTTATATTTATATACAATACTAAATTGGATTAAATAGGAGTACTAAACCGTCTTTTAGACAACAAAACTGACTAATTTACAATTTTTGAAAAAGAAAAACATAATATGTATATTTTTACACTTGTATAGTCTATACAAAGCCTTCTTGAAATCTTGAGATGGTTTCCAAAGATAAGCACATTTCAGTAAAAATTCATGGTTTAAGTTAGTGTATAACCATTTAAACTAAGATAAAAACGGTTCAGTGACATAATCATGAAATAATTGCCAATTAGGTGTTTTACAATGAATTCTGTGTAAAAGATATGAAAACAAATCCCTTTTAATACTACTTGAAACAATAGCACTAAAATGAAGAAATAGTCCAGTCAAAGTTGATTATTAAATATGTTAAATATGCAACCGTTGTCTTGAAACTTTATGTTAACATCACGAAAAGGTATTTTGTTATTTGAGGTACTTTCTTTGATAAATTTAATATTGAGGTTTACAGGTTTTATGAAATATAAACAAATTATTAATGTAATTATACTTTGTAGATCTTCTCCATACCATAAAGTCTGCAAGGGTGCGAGACAAATTTGAATTGGAATTATAAACTTGTACTTTTTTTGCTTTAACAAGCTGTTTTATCTACTTCTTTGTGTACTATTTGATAGAATTTGATGTTTCTTCCATACCTCAACATAATGAATATCCGGGATTCGATATTTATTCAATCAACCCAAACTTCGATGTATCTGATTTTAACAATTAGAGTGAATACCAACTATGTTTTTTGATAAACCTAATTTTAGTGAAGGTGTTTTTTGTAAGCTAACAAAATTTTCAACTCAATATACTTCTTTTTATTAATGGTAAATTGTACTGAAATGGACGGTGTTACAGTAGAATCCTCATTAGATGCTACTTTTGCTAATAGTTGTATAGCTTATTTAGAAAGTAATCATTTGTGAATTTCCACCTTAAAACCTTGAATTTATTATAAATATTGTAAATAGACAACATTTTTTATGATCTTCATATTCATATAATGTGAACTAAATTCCAAAAGGAGCACCCACCCCAATACAAAATTATTAAAATTTACATAAATTAGATTGCTAGAGATCTTTGATATTAAAACTTTTGTACATGAAATTTTAATATTTAATGATTTTAATAAAATTTGTTAATCTATAGTAATATGTTAAATTAGACTATGGGGAAGGGGGGTCAGAAATCAGTTTTCTATAGCAGGGGTAGGTGGTTTGGCTTAGCGTTATAACTGCGTTATAAGGGTACGCTGGTGTTTAAGAAAAGGTAATTTTTGCGTTGTATAATATATGCTTAGGATGTTTGTTAAGAGTTATTAAGATCATTATACAGTGAAAAAATGATGAAATAATATTTCTTTGACATTTTAATTAGATAATACATTTTTTGTACGTATCTTTGTGTTATAAACATGTGTATCATTAAAATCTAGATAATTACAGGATGCAACACTATTTTTTATGTGAACAACATAAGGCGGATTTTTTTAAGTGTTTATAATGACTCCATAAGAATTAAAGTTTTGGCAGCTTACTTTATAAAACTTGTCAATTGATTCCAAAAGCGCAGATGTGTTACTGGGAAAGTGATTCTTGCTCTAAGGTGTCATAGGTGTAAAAAAAAGGGGAACAGAAGAGCTCTGTGGTATTTTCCAGATTTTAGACTCTAGTTAGAAATATAAACATATGGGTAAGTAATCTTAAGTCAGAACAAATTGAGAGGGACCAATATTGAAATTTGTTATTGATTTTTTTTCAAAATCTCATTATGACTACTGTTGATGAATTAGGCGAGTATATTGATAACTATTTATATTTCGATTTACTTCTTACTAATACATATGGACCACGTTTATTAATTTTTTGAATACTAATCTTAAAGTATCAATATTCACATCATTTATAATGCTTAAGGTTATCTGAGGAAAAAAGGTATAGAAACCAGAATATCATATATATATTCTACATTTTCTATAAATTAGAGACAACGTTTACATAACAAAAGCCGGCATTTTATAATATGTTTGATATAGATTTGATACTTATAGTTAAAGTAATGAATAGATAATTTTACTACAAAAAGATATATGCATAATATATTAAAAAGCAATATTTACCTATCTATATTTTCACTATGTAGTGCTTCATAAATATTTAGTACTTTTATGTTATGCTTTTAGAATGCGAGAGGCATCCTTTTATTGGCTGATTGTTAATACTTAGCTTTCATATTTAACTTTTACAAGGGCCAATCTAGGATTACAATTAGAGGGGACTAAAATGTTCGAGCGGCGTAATTCATTTATAAATACAATTTCTGTATTTTATTGGATCGAAATACATAATTAATTTTATTTTATATATCTTCCGTATATTATAAAATAGATGAAGAGAAGGTATGGAGAGTGGGAAGTTAACTGTGTGCTTGAATGGGATGAGATGAGATTTTTTACAATGGGGGAGATTTTTTCTTCTCGGTAAAATATTTATGCTATCTATTAAGTACAACTTTACTTCTACGGGCGACAGGTGTTATACTTAAATTGGTATATTTAGATATAATCATGTTTTTATATAACACTTCATAATAATAGATTAGTTATCTGTTTAATGTTAGCATTACAATATTTTTCAACATTTTGATATGAACAATTTTTTTATTTAAAAAAATATTTCCGTTGTTTTAGTGATTACTAAAGTCAAATTCAGATTTATTATTATCATATAATGAATGTTTAGTAAAATATATTATCATAATCAAATAAATCCCTCATACGTTTGCACTCTAGGGTGATTAGCAATGCTGTTTTGATTAGCAATAAATTGGTTAATTCATTAAATCATTATTAATAGTAAATTTATAGTAATTATCAACAACTTCTAGACATTTACTAAACCTAAACCAAGATAATTGTGTGGCCTCTGGTGTTGTTTTGCTTATTTGTGTTATTTATAGGTGTCCTGTGTTTAAATTGTATCTAGTTTCATACAGGTTATTTATATAACCCTATATACATGACAAGTTGAACCATTGTTGGTACATTATACGAGTATGAAGTATTTATGTAACAAGCAGCTGCTTATAAGTTTTTAAATGTCTAGAATTTGTTAAACATGTAAATATCATTAATATAATTATTAGTTTTAAGAGTTCAAAGTATATGTAAGTATTTTTCATGTTGACAGACCATTTTCTAATTTACTAAGTTTAAATGACAACATAGATTTCTTAATTTAAATTTTATTATTAAATTTTTTTTATATATATAAATATTCAAAAGTTATTAATAATAAAAGTAGATATCTTATTATTAACGTTATTATATAATATAATATAAGAATTATATGATTTATAACTAAGAAAACCATAATAATATTATGTATTTACTTAAACTTAGTTCTAAATTATATTAGAATTGTGAATGTGAATGATGAATTTATTCATCATTATAATAATGAATTATATGAATAATTTAATAACCAATCATATAATATAGCATATTATACAAATAATAAGGAACGATGAATGATGAATATATTACAATACCATCAGAAACTGGAAAGTAATATGCTTATAAATGTATCCTATTGTATCAATTATAAATGAAATGATTAAATACAAATTACAATATGCTGTATACGTTAATTACTAAAGTGGTGTATGAACATAAACACTAAAGTAAGATTACTGTGTTAGATATATTTATATGTAAATAATAATTTTACATTGTGAGATCTATATATACATATATATTAAAACTAACTTTTAAACCATAATATGTTATCCATGATTTACTGCCGACATAGGCATCCATGGGTATATGTTGTTGTCAAAATTTATACAAAATTTAAAGTAGTGCAACTTGTAGTTTATTATGTGTATGTGTTATTTATGTACATATACTTATTTTACATGACATAACTTTATAATACCAGGCCTCCTTGTGTTAGAATAAGGAAGGTGAGTTTTATTCAAATAATTTTATACTATATAGTAATTCTAATATTAAGCATAATCCTTAACATTAAAGAGCTTTGCATCTTACTCTTAATTACATTAACTCTTAGTTTAATTATTAGAGAATAATCAAAGCAAACTTTATCTAAGAACAAAGCATATATTGTTATTAATCCACAAAATTCATAGGAAAATAGATTAAAATAGTTCTAACTATACAAGTACGTAATACTAATAATATGTGACTTGTGGTGTTGTCTGTAGTGATATTTCTAGCTTATCATTATTGAACTCATAAATATATATATATTTTACTATAAAATCATCACAAAAAACTTATTTTTAGTCTTGGAATGACGAAAGATCTAAATACAATCAGATCGCTGTGTTCCATTAAATTAAGAATAAAATAATCAAGTTTTATCGGCCGATTAACACGCTTGAAGGATTAACGTCCTGATATGTGTATTAAAACAATCGCATTGTTCTCGCTTAGCACATGCAGAAAATCCCCTTTCATTGGAATAGTTCTTCATTTTTGTATTATTGTTTCAATTGTAGTTTAAAAAAGGATTTGTTTCTTTTAAATAGAATTTATTGTAAAACATCTAATTGAAAATTATTTCGTAATTATGTCACTAAACTTTTTTATACCTTAACGTTGTAAAGGATTTTATGGTTAAAGTTTTTGGGTAATGATATATGTTCTTGTTTTAAATGTACACATAATAAAAGACAACACTATATCGTTTGAAAGCATGTACATTTCCAAATTATTTCTTATAATTAAATTTATTTAAGATGTTTAATACTGAATGAAAAATGCTTTTGATTTAAGTCGTTCAATTTTTATTCTTATTCATATTTAAGAAAACTATTCAAATTTACCATTAGTTTATGATTAGGTATTTAGAAATGCAGGATTGCTTAAACATCCTACATGAGAATATTGTTACAATTAAGTTACTAAACAAGATTTAAAGTCATTTCAAGTCATTATGTTGCGCACAGTTACTGAAGCAATCGCATTTTTCATTATGATATATTTAAATGCCGTAATAAAATTATTTTTGCGTTTTATAGGTATTGTTTATGGGTAAAAGATATAAACATATTGAAAATCAAACCCGAGTAAATGCATATTTTTGTGTGTACTATCGACCATGTACATTTGCAGTACTTATCAATAAATATGTACTATCGATTGATAATTTTTATAAATTTCTTTTTTCAAGTATAATATTAAAAATGTCATTTGTAACAGTTTGTCAAAATTGACAAAATGCCACAGAATGTACAAGTAGTATTTTTGAGAGACTACTGTTATGAACTACATAATACATATCTACATCATATTAGATAAGTTATTCGTTTATAAAGATTTCAATCTGTAAATTTAATTATTTATTTCTCATCTGCATTCATCTTTTATTCGTATCATTTATTCAATTGAAATGTATTTTTCTTTTTTAATCACTTATTATTTTCATAGTATTACAGTCATTACATTGGTCATGCATGCATAATTTTTTAAAAGCTGTGAATAAACGGACCAGTGGCTGAGTATAAATGCGCATATGTCTATTTTATTTATTTCCTGAATTATATAACCGTATTGTCCCAAAATTTAATCGTTTATAAATCAGTTTTACTTTTTTACAAAAAATTAAATGCCGATTTTCTATTTGATAAATTTCTATATTTACATACAATCATATAGATGTATATACAGTTTACTGTAAAACAAATTCCTTCAATATAGTATATTATATATAAGCATTATAAATTCTTACGCTATTTACAAAATATGAACCATTTTGTTTTTTTAATTCAGATTGATATAAATTTGTTAAGTAATACTAATACCACATCTAACACTGTTACAAAGTATCTTTACATAAAGGTAATAAATATGTCTGCACTATATTATTGAAAATGTAAATTAAGTGATTGACTAAATTATGCCTATATTCTATATTATATGTGTATAATAAATTTATATTATTCTTCATTCCGATGATTTTTTAATTGTCTCAATGATGTCAAATATTACAATTTTATCTCAAGCTAAATACTTTTATATTTGAAACATGTATCTGCATGAAGTTTTACATTGATAATATTAAACCACATATATGTAATTCATAAATATTATGTAGAAACACAACTATGGACTATTTGTTGTCTTAAAATTAATATTCGATAATAAATATAATAAAATTTAATAAGCAAAAAGAAGATCGAAACAAACAATAGATTATTTTATGTATTTCTTAATTTAATATTTAATTACATCAATACATCACACTGTAGTTTGACTTAGTCTTAGCTAGGATAAATTCAGGCTAACATGGAGGCGATATTTACATAAATTATTCTTTTATTCGTTAAAGCTAAAATTGTTTATTTTTAATATATGTGCATATTAATGTTTACAATTAGTAAATTATCCATATCTGTAGATATGTAATGAAAATAATTTAATTGTATGTTTTGGAATAAGAGTTTAGCTACATATATTTAGATAGGCTGGTGGGGAGAAAAAATTCTATAAAATTGAGACGTTTGACGACAAACTGTATTTCTCTGTAATTTTTCTTATTCACCAAACATATCAATATTTTCATATTATTCTTTATATTACTCTTATTCATTTGGAATTTATATATATAATATTCACTAACACCATTTTAAAGATTTTCTTAGAAAGAGCCATAGCATACTTTAAATTAACAAATCTGTAAATATCAATTTAATGATAAATACGTTCTTTAGAAAATTAGTTTTACTAACTGGGCAGTAGATTTAATTGATTTGCTAAACCAAAATAGATTTAGTCAAAATAACACTTATTAAAATCGCCACAGATTTTGCAGCAATTAACAGCAACATCAAATTGTGAAACTATACATTATATGTATTTATACAAGGCAAGAAACAGAACATATATTAGAGAATAAAGATCAAATTAAGTATAGAGTTTTAAAATGTAAGAAGACCCAGAATTAAATAGATTAAAACTTGGGTTAGAAAATGTTATGTGAAGATATTATTTAACAGATAAATCTAATTTACATTGAGCAATATCCAAAAATATAGAAATAATTAAGTGTACCATTACAATTACATAATAACTAATGAGAAAAAATATCAGATTGATTAAGAGATTTGTATTCTTTGATGCGATTATTTAAATGCCGTTTAGTTTTACCTACACAGCACCCTTTGTTCTCAGAACAATTAAATGTATAAATCACACAAGAACGAGGAGCTACAGGAATCCAGTATTTAAGAGAAAAATAAGAAAAAATCTTGCAAGTGGAAAGTACGAGTTATAGCCTTTAGATTAAATTGCCAACATAAACGATAAAAAACTTACTCAAATTAAACAAAGATATTCCCAAAATTGTTTTATTTTTGGGAATGCCTCTGTTTAATTTAAGCAAATTTTTAATTGTTTATATATAAGTTTTAATAATTAATTAGTATGAACATTTTTTCAAAGAGTTTATATATGCAAATCTTAGCTCAGAACTACTTCAATATATATAGAAACTTGAATAGATATTAGTTAAAGTAGTTCTTGATCTAAGTATTTATAAAAATGCCTATCTATTTTTACAAAAATAAATTTTAGTATATCAAACAATTTTTCCTTGTATTTGGTTACTTCGTTAATATGCCTCAAACATTCTAAATTATGTAATGAGATATACCAGCTGCTCTATTTAGTGTAAAGACATATTAAAAAAAAACTTTAATGATAATGTATTCCTGCAGTTAATAGGGTTTATAATTTACTTGTTACGGTAGATTTTTGCGTTTATGACCTTTTACATAAAATATACTATTATTTATTGTTATAACATATGCTTATCTCGAGAATAAACTTGATAATTGCCCATTTCTTTGATAAATGTTATTTATCTACAAATTTTAGTAAGACATTGAATAAACACACAAATATTTAATGCAAACAGAGGAAGTGGACTTACTACATAGTTTAGTATGTCAAAGTTGAAAAATGTACCAAATTTACACACTATTTTTATTTTTTCCAACATTTTTTGCAAAAGAAATATTTCAATAAATCCCTAAAAATTATTAACTTAACAAAAATATAATTTATCAAATAGTTATCTAAATATCAATATATTTTATATATACCAATATACATATCTGAATAAATACAGTAACTATCTTTAATAATTTTTACTACAATTATTTCACTCCATAAAAATATAACAATAGTATTTCATGCAGGAAACATTTATAAATATATTAAACTTTATACTTTTGTAATTAGCAGTCACGCGATTTAATATACATATTTCAATATATATATTTAATTAGTGTAGTATATATATTTACCGCAAAGTGGTAAAATCTGATAGTTATAAATTAATGCATAACACAGTTTTTTTATAATCCACATAGGTCACTATAAGTAGAATAGACGACTGTCCACTTTCTATTGGCTACAATGAGTGTGACAGATTGAGCATTAGTAGCTCATTAAATATTCGAACTGACCGTCTTCATTTTCTTCATTGTCATTAAAGTGACAGCTATAGTAATCAACATTCTTTAAGATGTCTACGCATTCTACAAATGAAAAATATGTTATGTTAAACAACATGTTATCCAGCAGCGAAATAATACATTAAAAACAATCATTTTCTGCTGTAATATATGTTTATAATCGCAAAGTATTTGTCTGTATATAGAGTATATGTATTATAAATACAGTTGGAATCAAAATTGGTCGATTGTAAGACAACCTTCATCAAATTCAATTTTATTTTTACTTAATTTTTAATACAATGTTTATGTTATTAGCACACAAAAATAAATTTTAACAAAGCTTCATATTTGGAGCTCTACATATCTTTATCATCTGAAGTATTGAACTGCCTTGTTTTGCCAATTGATCGACTGAGCCGTTTAAAATTTTTATAGGTAACTAGGAATTGTATACATGTAACTATACTATTTATCTATTTTAACTTTATAAATTATGCCATTGTGTAATGTTAGTGTTAGTGTTAGTGTTAATTCTTAAAACCTTTTGACGTACACCCTACGCTCGTCAAAATATCCTGAATGTTATGAACCATGGAAATAGACTACATTTTCCTTCTCTGGAAAGAAAGAAGAAGGACTGAACAAAAGTTCGAAAGAACGAAAGAACGAAAGAACAAAGTTCTTCTCTCTGAAGGAAAGAACCAAAAATAGTTTATTTCTATGGTATAAACCTTATGAGGCAATTTGAATCGAAAGCGATATGTCGCGTTAAAACCCAATAAAGCTTAACACTTATTCACTATATGATGTACCCATACGGACAACTAAATTAAATCTATTATTATACAACTTATAAGTAATATAGTATAAATAGTATATATATATATAGTATAACAATTAAAACTAATTTTGTTGTCCGCGTACTGAATATTCTTACCTACATATTATACTTATATTGAATATATATGTATATATAGGCATTTTTCTAAAAAGGGCTTTTTTAGCGTCACATGGGTGTTGAAATTTCAAAACAAAAATTTTGATGATTACATATTATTTTTTTTTATAAGAAACTGTAATATACGAAAATAGTAAACTTCAGAAAGTAGTTCAAATGATAAAAAAATATCATATAT
>JAYRBW010078661.1:0-24205 GCA_036023295.1 Invenusta paracnida | reverse complement strand
AATTTGCATTTCTAGATATTTTGACTTATACCCAAATTTCTGGAAATTGTTGTAGAAATGCCTGATTGTATACTACTTACGTTAAAAAATAACAACAAAATGAAAAATTATAAACTAATGCATTTTGTATAAATCGATTGATAATAATAGACGTTACGGAAATCTATTATTTGAATATTGTACATGTAGAAATAAAATATAATAATTGATTAATTCTGGGGATAAATCAAAGGTAAGTACGCAAAGCAGACCCTTGGAATGCGGTACATTATTCGAAAAACGCTATCGGCTACGTTTGTTGAGATATATTATAAAAACGATTTGTTTAATTACAATTAGTTATATATGCATAAGCATATATACCTATAGGCAAAACAAAAATACAAGTTTATTTTTGGAAAACTAATCAGTTTTTAGCAATTCAAATCGATATTTAATAATGTACGTTTTGGTTATTCTGTTTGAATGGCATGATAATAATTGGAGCAAAATTGGAAACATTATTAAAATAATTAAACAACTAATAAAGAAATGGTTTTATATATATTTTTAAACCATTAAAACTTACTAATTTCAGTGTAGTAATTCTTGCTTCTAGCAGTCTCATATAAATATTAGACTACATAAGTTTACACGTATTTTGTTCGGATACAACTATCATTAACTGATGTACAGCTGCATTCTTCTTGAAATTTATAAATACATATAATATATGTATAATCATGCACATAATCTGACTGCAAGATCTCCTAGTTCTGTATCAAATGTAGTTATATTTACGTTGCCATGCTCTAAAATTTAGAGAATTATAAAGGCATATATAATATTTGAATATCATTTTCATTGGTTAATGCATGATATTGTATACCTTTGTATATATACTACTAAAAAATTAAGTCGAATACAGAATAGGGTATTTGAAATTTAATTACAGTATTTATTTTCTTACAGAAAAGGTATAAGGTACTTCTAACATTATAGCTAAAAATTTTCAATTCAGCATACAAGAGACGTCATATCAGCTCAAAACGTTTTGAGATTGAGGCAGACAAAATTACATCACATATATATAAAATAGATTTTAGTTATTGAAAATAAGTGTATATAAACTAACAGCCATCTTGTTTTCACATGAGGTTAAGAGATTTCAGTAAATTACATGTAACAAGTATTTAACAGTATTATTACATAGGAGGTAACAGTACAGATTAAATACGTAATCCAAGCGGAAAAGTGGTATTGTACAGGAAAATGAGAGATGAATGAAGGACGGTTCATAATATGAAAGGAAGGCCAATCTATTTTGCATGTGTATATAGCCGAACATTTAAACGGCTACATTCATCTAACGATTGAGAAGAAACCTATAGGTGGTAACTAGTATACGAATATTCATATAAAGAGATATGTGAATAATTTAGGGAACTACATTAATTTTAAATTATATTTCAAATTGGTATGAACTATTTTTTACTTATATAATTATATATGACAAAAAATAAAATAGTTTAAAAATTGAGTTTTAATGACCTAATGTGCAAAATAAAATGGCCATCCTAGGGGAATATATTAGTAGTATATAAAAAATTTTCAATCAGACATTTTTATAATTTATATGTAAAACTATGTATAACAACCATGTTTTTATATTTTACATTAAATTTCTGATTAAATTGAGCACAAGAAATGTTTAGAAATAACTTAAGAATTATATTCAAATTATTTAAATTAGAAGTACAATTTACAACTATTATAAAAAAGCATATTTAAACAATTAATTTCCTGATAGTTAAAATAGAAAAATATTTCATAATATAAAATTCACAATATGAAATGCATTACTTGAGTTCAACGATGAAGAGTTAATCTTCCCGTATAAGATTTGAGTTTCAAAACATTTTCCATGAAATTATTAAAGTAAATATGATGAAAAAATGTATGTACGTAAATAAATATATATTATATAGGTATGTTTCAGCAGATTTTTATACAATACAATTTAATAAAAAAGACTAGAATTGTTGTTGGTATAGTGCAAAGAACTAATTCGAAAACATGAATAGATCAGTGGGAAAGCCAGAAAACATAATATACCGTAGATAATTTTGGTTAGTGTCAATATAAAATGCCGTTATTTAACGTAAATATAAAGTACTATGAACAGCAAATAAAGTCGTGTGCATTCTCTATAAACAAAGAACAAAATATCAATAGTCCTCGTATTATGTGGGAAATTATAATGACTAGACAAATTCTCTATGAAAATAATATTAAATGATGAAAAACATTTCTAACAAAACACAAGCGAAAGCGTGAAATTATTTCAATACGATAGCATTATGTATAGTCTAAGTTCACTAGATATATTTGTCAGGATAAAATGACGTTTTCATTTCTTTGGAAGTAATGATTTTCTAGTCTATAGTATATAGGTAGAAATTAATGAATTATATTCATCGTCTACACAAAAACAATTATATTATATACACAATTTAGTGTATATAGATTAGTCGTTGGTCAATAAGATATTGTGTTATCAAACAAGTTAAATAAATTATTTTTAAAAGTAAAAGGCAATTCTAGCATTTAAAACAAAATCAATTGTGTAGAGTATATGGTAACATTTTGTGCAACTGTATAAAGCTGTATACGGAGGAATGCATAATAGTTCATAAAATAAATTAGTGAAATGTAAAATTATTTTAGAGTTGTTACTGAGAACTACCAGCTAAGGGTCCATGGTTACTGGAATGAGATCAGTACAAGGCAGTGGTAGCACAGTGTTGATATATTGGCCACCATTGATATCAAGTGAAATATTACGGCGAAGAAAGTATGATTACAGTTTACTTTTAAGATATGAAAACAAATTTGATACTAGCATTAAAGACGTTAATTCATAAATTTATTCACAGCTTCTCCTGTATTTTGCGCTGCAAACTGGACGCCTTGAGTCTTGAGTTGTGAAGTTGGTCGCTGGCAGAGGCCCCAGATGATTCAGCGAAAATTCGAATTTTCTCGTGAAAACTCAATAGTTCGGCACCATCAGTATCATCTATACCCCCTAAAAAAGAAATACAACATTTTTATAGAAGCTTTCTTGAATAATTCTAGTTACCCCTATAAGTTAGTTGAGACATGGCGCATTGCATATTAGCTTGATAAAATCAAATAAAAAAATAGAATGGAATCACAAAAAGAAGATAAATAAACTTATTTCAGTTATCATGTTAAATTAAAGTCTGACTATATTTGATAAAAATCCGAATGTTGACCAGAGTTTGCTATTTGTAGCATTATATTTAAAATATATATAGCCTTACATGAATTATTATAATCAGATACAAATATAGACTTATTGGTAGTTCGAGCCGGCAACCAAGGGTAATAACTTTCTAGGAAGTCAAACCGATCCTATAGACTCTAAGAAGCCAAGAGTCTTAAAATACGTTGTAAATCTGTTTCACTTATGTATATTATTGTATTTAGTTATCATAATCTACACTTCCTCTTTATAGCACATGTTCATTAAAATAAAGATTTTCCCATACATGTGGTTAAATTTGGTAGTAACTTTGAAACGAAATGATAAATCTATTATATTATAAAATATTATACCTATGTTTTATATCGAGAAAATCTACAATACTATTGTGTATTTTTATAAATTTAAATGTTTGTCAGAATAAGATTTAAAAATTACATAAACTGTGAAGTATATATCAAAAAGAAGAAATGAGCTTCATGTTCAAATTCAAGTCTTATAACTTATTCTATATTACAAACAATTATAAATAAAAGTATAAATTTATACAATGAAATAACATGCAAAAAATAACTGGAATGATGACGAAACTAACAATACGACAGGATTAAATCTATAAAATAATTATATCTATATATATATTTATAGTCATATATATTATATCAATGTGAACAATACAGATAATAAAAATATAATTATGTACAAATTAAATGATATAAAGTCAGAGTAGAAAAAAGGCAGCTAAATGCAAAGCTAATTAATATACAATAAATATAAAGTAGTATAAAATAATAGGTAATGCTGTGGATAAGTTATGTATATATACTATTAATATTATAGCTATGATGGTTATAATATTAGGAATACATTTTAATAGGTATACATTGTTAAATATCATGATAAGTTATACTATTATACCTGAATTAATGATCAAAGTTGACTTGTTATATAATGAAGATAAAAACAACCTTCCTCTGTTATATTAAATTGGTCAATGGAAAAAATAGAAATATGGTTATTATCAACAGTAATATTACGACTACAATATAATCCTATATTACAGGACGTATATATATAAAAGTTAAAGATTGTAAGTTGGATTGATATATCAATAATAATAAGTTGTTAAAGCATTAGAACAAAGAAATCAATTAATATTCAATAAAAACCAAAATGAATAGATCTGAGGGTAGATTAATAGTAAACATTATGAATTTTGTTAAATAACACTTATGTAATTATTCTTAAAAATATCAATTTTGTTTGATAAAACTGATAGTATGCAATATTTAAATATTGATTTTTTTTTATTTATTAAAAAATACAATGTTTTACGATAGGCTAAATGAAATTGTAACATGATATATGTATATTTTTTAAATTTTGTGAATTTTGTATAACAATTAAATAAATGGTAAATATTAATCATCAAAAGTAACTTTTATGAATTAATTTAATTATATTTTAATATTAATGCCATATACTTTCATTTGATTTATCTCTCTGTACTAAGTGATAATTTGATATATTTTTTTGGTAGAAATATCACCGATTAACTTACTATTTATTTTATTTCATAACAAGTTATTATCTTTTTATTTGTATATGAATTTATTCATTGATCTTGTCGATATACCATATACTTCAGTAAAGTGTGCAGTATTCCCCGTTTATACCATATTTTATCTTATGCTTATTTCATTTCAACCGATAATATGATAAAACCAGAAACTACAAATCGGCAAATGAGTAGTTTTGACTTTAGTTTTATTCGATTATCGCTAAAGTTTCTATGTAAAGGAAAACTTGGAAAATATACAAGTTATCGAAAAAAATCAAACTTGAAAAGTAATATGATATATATATTACTCTAAGACATCTCGCTATTTTATATACGTATACTTTCCAATCTTGACTAGCACCTACAATTATTTTCTGTATTCAGTTTTCTTTAATCCTGAGTAAATTTTTTCTTAACCCCTTTTCTAATTAATTATTAAAAAAATGCTTGTTATTTAATATTTTAAAGCAGTTTGTTCATTCGGATGGTTTTTTAAAGAACAGACGCATTAAAAAGTCATTCATAATTTAGTTGTTTACAGAAAAGATCTTATAAAATAAGTCGAAAAATGTTAGGCGTATATAAAAAGTAGTTTAAAAATGTATAACACCCATAGATATGTTTTACTTTAAATACAAATAAATACATTGTATATAATAATTAATTTCTATAATTACACCATATTAAAAATAATGACCATTGCATTATATCACAAATCGTAACTTTTAATAAACATAATTAGACAAAATATTCATAGATATAAAAAGCAGCAAAGTCATAGTGCATATTTGTATAAGTATTTATGTGTACGGCTTTCAAAATAACATTTTGTCCTATACATAGGTATACTGTTATAAAACAATAGCCTATTATACAAATGTAAGACTAATTGTGTAAGATTTGTGGCAGGTAAGGCCTTCACCAACCTGATTCTCCACCCGCCGTCGCCCGCTCAGCACTCTTCTCTCTACGCAGTGCAATATGCAGGTCCCGATAGACCTCCTGACCCCCGATCACTTGAGAACTACTGCTCATCCCCACGCTGCTCTTTGACCGGACGACTGGACGACGCTGCTGCCGAACGCCACTGGTTACTGGGGAGTCCACTCGGCTTTGGTGCTGTTGATGACCTTGAAAATTGTATCCATTGGTTACAGTGGTTGCTGGGGCCGAGGCATCCTCAAGACTCGTAGTAGGCGTGGAAACGCTAGATGCGCGAGATCTGACGTAAGCGAGAGAATAAAGGTAACTAAATTAAGGTCACGTAGAATTTAAAACATTCTGCAAAAATATGTTCAGCACTGTTCGACTCGATTAGTTTTTAAATATTAGGATATATAATTAGATTTGATCATATTTATATATTCTATCTGGTGGTTTTGTTATATATTATATTATTGGTATTTAAAGCACTACAGGAATTATACCCAACTTAAATTGCACTAAACATTAGGGGGTGTAACGACATGAAATAGGCTTATATACGAATGTATATATACTAAGCTATTTGATTTATTTTCTTAACTGAGTCACATTTCTAAAATAATATAGCATTTTATACCCTGAGAAGCTTTAATTTTTACAATGTGTGTAATTACATGTTACCTTCTATCTTGTTTTTCAACTTTTAGCTAATTTTGCTTTTGATACTTACTATTTTCATTTTAAAATGATAGATTATAACAAAACAACGTGACGAACTTTTCCTTAAAAAAAATTTATATTATAATATTAATAGAAATTCGCAGTACCTTTAACATATAGAAGAAACAACCATTTTATAAAGATGAAATATGACAAAAATGTGTCCAACACTATATAGTAAAATAGGTTTCATGACACTTAGAGCTGATGAACATAAATAAATAATTACGATCAATGAGCTATTGTGTAGTTTGAGTGTAGATGTTATCTAATTGCAAAATATAGCACGTCATCTAACCTGGGCTTTGGCGCCGTGCGCGGTGGACCGCCACCCCTACCACTGTAACTAGACGAGGGCAGAACACTTGAAGTGGGAACAAACTGTGGACTGCTCGGGCCTCCATTGCTAACTCCACTGTTACAGCCCGCCACCGGGAAAATACGTCGAGCTGTGGGCACAGGTCGTACTCTTTCGTCCTTCTCTTCATCGACAGCTGGACTACTGTTAGCCCGGCCCGAAGACCATCGACTAATCAGATTCGAGGAGTCATGTGTAAAGTCACGTGACCCAGAGGAACGGCGGCGTGCAGCATCAAGGCGGGCGATCTCCGCTTCCTGTTCCTCCTGTTGCTGTTTCTCCTCGGCTCGAAGGGCCTGTGGGTGAGAGAACAATAAAAGCATTAATCAGAGACAAAGGTTAAATAGAAGTAGATGGTTCGTTCGAATTTATTGAAGCTACAATAAAAAGTAATAAAGATAGGATAATTAGGAAAAATATCGACATAATTAAAGGTATTCACGGGAATGAGAACTGAAAAAGAAAATATTAAATGGCTTAAAATGTTTTCAACATATACTCAACATATTAAACTTCAAAGAAGTGGAGGAATAGTTTAAATAAAATTAACTCAATGTAAAAAATCATAAAAGTTTGGAATAAGATTTATATAAAAGTATACAAAATAATAACAAATACTCAGGTTATAACATGTTTATGAAAAGAGATTTTTGTCAGAAATTCGTCATGGGAAATACTTAGAATATTGAAGTTAGTATAAAACTAGATAATAATAAAATATATTGAAGTAAACTTAGTAATTATTATTAAAAAAATAGTATAATTTTATAATAATTGTATATTTTATCACCTGTTGTCGCTTTAACCAGCGTTCTTGATCTTCAATTCGAAGTTTCATTTGAATTTCTTGTCGATGGCGTTCTTCTACTCGGCTTTGCTCGAATTCCGTAACGACTCGCTCCTTTCTGGAATACGTAAATTATTTCAAAAATATTAAATTGACAAACAATTAGAAAAATGATTGAAGCTAAAAAGTATCTAAATTTAGTAAACTATCAATTTGTGGCATTGTTCCGAAATCAGTATTATTAAAAAAATTATTACATAAAATAAAAAAGTAAATTATGACATTAATTATATTATAATTATATAATTACTTTTCCTCTATCATTTTGTCCAACTGATTGAATTCCGGTGAATATTTTGTGTCTTTGTGTTTATGATGCTCCAGGCTTCGCTCCAAATTATCGCGCATAGATCGAAGAAGAACGGCCCTATTCTAAATTGTATAAAATTATGATGAAAAAATCAACATTAATTAACAACACTGTAAGTATGCTACTGCAAGAAAATACTCGTATATAGTAGAATATAAAAAAGAACAACAAAACAAATGTTTAATATCACAATGTTGAAGAAGATATTCATCAAAATCTCACCGCGTGCGTGCCTACTTCCTGGCGAACTGTGTCACCTACATCAAATCCACTCCCGTCACTGCTACCCGAGCTGTTGCCGCCATTCTTCCCGTGCCGATTGCTCGTGTATTCCTGTCGGCGCTTTCTGAACTCTACTTCCACACGGAGTCGTTCGAGTCTCTCCTCCTCCCGATCTGTGAGACCCACCGTCGATTCGACCATCATGAGGCGATCCACCTCACGATGGAGAACAGGGTCACTCGCTTCCGTCTCCGAGAACTCATGGCTTACCTCGCGAGCGTATTTCTCGCCCCAGGGACTTGGGGAAGATGTGTTCTTGAGAGAGTGTGAGCGGGAGATTTGACGAGCCGAGGAAGACCACAGGTAGGGCTCGTCTTGACGAGATTCCGGTCTCGAAAAACTGGTGTGGGAGAGGGTGGAGCTTTGGTGGTTCGAACGGGAGCGAATATCTGGTTGGGAGCGCGCTTGTGAAACAGTGCTCATCGAACGTTTGGGTTCGTGAAGAGAGAAGGAGGGTCGATGGGAGGTGACGGCTGGTTGGGATTGTTGTCGAGTAGTGTATTGGGGGGTGATGGAACCGGCGCGTCGAGGTTGGTGCATCCCGCTGCCTCCGGTGTCTGAGGATGAAGAGGGTGTAGTGGGACGCTGGCGAGAGAGAGGGTGTAGATGAGGTATACCTTTGGAGTTATGAGAAAGTTATATCAAATTATAATATTACATACTTAGAAATAGATAAGCAGCCTTGTGACTTTTTAGATTCAAGGAGGTACTGGAAAGACGTGAATGTGAAAATTGTTCATATTATTGTTACTATCTTTAATCCATTCGAGTTCGCTCATATTTCACAATCTCATATACCTAGTTCTTCTGTGTTCATCGTGCTCTTGTTTGAATTTTGCAATAACTTCTAATTATAAAACGGGGAGAGTTCTGCTACCACGCTTTTTTCAATAATTTTGTATGTTCTGTTTAAATAAATGTTCTTATATATAAATATTCAGTTATGCTAAGCAATTTACTACTTGTATTGGAAGAATTTAGCGCAATCTGTTTTGGAAAAAGTCAACATTTGATTGATGCTAAATTGTTAATCATTCGCACAACAAATCAACCAACCTTGTCAATCAGCGCAGGTGTGGATTTAGAGCGAACAGGCGGTGCTGACTGTACCGGTATGAAAGGAAGATGAAGAGCGTGTCTTTGAGCGGCAGCCACCGCCACCGTCAAGGCCACAGTCTGCCCAGAGCCAGCCAAAACCCGGGCCGCATTCTCCTGGGCTAGACCTCTCAGAGGAACGCCGTCTGCTGCCAGAAGTTGGTCCCCAACTGCGAGTTGGCCTGTTCGGTCGGCGGCTCCATTCGGTACTACTGCTTTGATGTAGATGCCAAGATCCTGTTGGTCTTCCGCCTAACAACCGAGTGAAGAGAGTTAAAAATATACATAAAAAAATTATATATATTAGACAAACATACTACTTAAATTTACCAGTAGTATATTAATAATAATCTGAAATTCAATGATGCATCTTTGATGCTAAGTGACATTTTCATTAAAATTTAAATATTATTTCTAGAATAATATACTCTAATTTTAAACTGAAAACTTCTTGTCATTTAAATATTTTTATAGGTGAAATATAATACATTTTTAGAATAGTACCGAAAATACATAGTTTTGATATTTTGTGCCATTCTTTTTTAATAAAAATTAGAAAATGAAAAGTAACAAATATTTAAAAATTGTCAATTGTAGGTTAATCAAAGATGGATATTAAGGATAGATTTACTAAATTTAGCTAAAACATATTTTTAGTAGATTAAAATCAGTTTATTTGAAGTATAAAGCAAACTAGAAAGAATGACTCCATTGAATATTAATAACATTTATTTTTATGTAATATTATGATCTAAAAATTATGGTAATTAATTAATTTATAGTTAAACACTCCTTCATTATTGTCTAAAAGAAAAAATATGTATTTAAGTAATTTAATAGTTTACAAATTGATTAGTAGTTGAAATAATATCATTATTATAATGTAATAATAAAGGAGCAAAAACAAGGGTATTCATAGGATTCAGCGGACGATATATTTTGACCTAACTAATTTTTTTCAATACCAAAGCTATAATATATTCTTTTAGATATAACTATATTTTCTCTTCAAGTTAAGAAGAAACTTACTTTTTAATATTTTGATCATCTGTTTACCTTGTATCAGCTTCAAATATGTAACAAAACTTGTATCAGTTGAAATATACCGCTGAATCCTAGGAATATACCCGTTTCTTATTTTATTTATGCAGTTCGCCTAACAAACATATTTTTAATAAAGCATAATTTGGTGTTCTGAAACTAGTCTCTGAAATGAATTACTATGAGCTAAAATCTTATGAAATATAAACCTAAATAAACTCACGCGTGCAGCAACAATGCTTAAGCCGAGACTGTTATTCCACTTTCGCACAGACACGACCCGCGTATTCGGCCCAGTTAGAAGGGTCGGCGACTCGCTGCTGTCATCTCGTTCATTCTCGGCCATCCAACCCTCCTCCCCTTCCACACCGGTATCAACTTCCGCCGAGATTCCGCTCCCCGCTGAGTCGAATACGCTGTCTAGGCCACCAGCACCGCCTCCTACGCTTGACTCTGAAGAGGTCTGTTGCCACAGGCAACATAGGAAAATAGGGTTTCAGGTTATTCATAATGTTATTATTATTATTATATACCTGTATATTACTATATAATTCATTATAAAAATATATAAAAATAGTATCCAATAAAATTGTAGAGAGAATTGGTTAGTCCATTGGTTAAATAGTATATATCACAAGAATTAAACGTTTTCCAAAACTTTTTTTGATGAAGATATGGTCACTTTCTTTGATTTAAGAAATATTGGGGAGTTTAAATATTCCAAATGAATATGTAGTCTTGCTTATTATAGTATTATATTATACTAGATATTATTTTTGTAGATTTGAAGTAATTGCATAGTCTTCTGTTGCATATGGCTAAAAAAGAATAGATACTGATACTGGCAGATAATATAACTAATTGTATATAGTAAAATAATATCATAAAAATAATAGCTTTATAAAATAAAAAGAAGTAGCTGAACTATATTAATATAGATTCGACTACCTCTTTCATTACGTAATAAAGTATGATATTCCTAGTTAAAATACGCTACCGTTAATAAAGGGAGGCTTTGCATTTCAAAATACTGTTATCATTTCAGTAATTGATCATAACAAGAGATGACATACTGAGGCAACAGTAAGGTCAAGAAAACGGTATGTCGGCATAATATATACGATCCCACAGACTATTGAATGAAGTAGATAGGTATATAATATATAGTATTACAGTTATGACAGACAGCTGTTACATGCTATGAAGATGATTACCCTGTACAAGTGGTCACTTTGTATCATCAATGTGATGGCCATTTACAAAGTTGAACTGTGTTCATCAAGTAAATTTTGCTTTCTTTTATCATTTAACCTCTTAACCTCTTGACCTTTTAACACATTTCCTTAAAGGGGGATTTTTGTAAACTTTTATATTACAATATATTATAATGAAAGTACTTATATTTTATTGAAATTTTTATAAAAATATCGTTGAAACATTTAACAATCGTTAATAATATATAAATAATCTGCTCATTTTACATTAAAAAACTATTTTTTTTACAAATAATACAATATTAACGATTCTTAAAAGGGTATTTTTAAATTCAATGTAGCATTGCTTTATTTAAATGTAGTATAAAATGATATATGTATTTTAATATGACTAGATATATTATGTTTAACGAGACAAGAAGGAAATAATATGGTAAGTTGTGACTAAATAAATAAAAGTACATATTATTGTACGTATCACGTAAAAACAGTTAAATTGATCGAAATAACTAATCATAACTTATTAAGATCGTTTAACAATCACTTTACATTAAAAACTCCAAAATGATTAAAATTACAACATTAAAAATTTAACAATCTTTATGAAATATTCATTTAAATAAAAAAGTAATTATGCCTAAATATTATAATAAATGTAACCAGGTGTGATAAATACATTTTAATGCGTTTATTAAAAAAATAACCTTGTTATGTATTTTGTAGGCAATATACAGGGTTCGTACAGTTTTTCCAAAATGAAATTCCACACTTTTGTTTGACAAATTCACGATCTTCATTTTATATAGCTGTTTAAAAAAGAAGCTGTGTGTTATAAAATAATCAAAATATACAATCAATTTCATTACCATGAATGATCAAATCAAAAATTAAAATAGAGTACATAAGTATTATTTTACCTTTTCAAAACGTAGGGTAATTCATTTAGTATGTATAATATGTACTTGGGGGTTCACTCGGCATATTTTTAGAGGGAGAGAGGTCTGATAGATATATACACATGCGAACTAGGAATGGTTAAAATTCATACATTTTCGCGTACAGTGTACATAATTAATGAATGGTCACATACATGAAACGTGATACATATGTAAGGAAATTACATATAATTATATCGCAAACATAATATACAACTAAACCCAGTTGTACTATGCATTGTATAGTACATGTTACTATGTTTAATTTTTAAACATGCTACTTAAATGAAATCACCAAAGCAAGTTGTTAATATTAGTTATATAAAAAGTAAAATTGTAAGTACATATTATGATATATACGAATATTCCAATTAAACTATCTAGGTGGTGTTCGAAAATCACATCATTACTACTGTAATACAGAAATAAAATATCCTGTCAAAATAGTTAAATGCAGATATGCATATAGATAAACAAATAGTAATGTGTTATACGCACAAGAAATATACATCAAACACTTTCAAATGAATGTTCATACACGAGAAAAACAAAGTTACGCAGTAATAAACCTTTCATCTTTTGGTCAACTTCTCCAGAAACCTTAGCAATTTCTTTCAACTTTTCATTCGCTCTTTTTCGCAGGGCATTTGATTTGGATAAAAAAATTGCTACTGTGTTCTGTCCTTAAAGCATTCTCGATCATGGCTTTCCGAGTTCCTTCAAGTCATTTCCTCTTTTATTCAGTTCTTCAACCTGGTCCAAAGATGCATTTCTTTTTCATTCAATTTCCATGTCTTCTCTTTTCTTCTTCCAAGCAGATCGCATAATTTTTCAGTTCACTCGCCGCTGCAGTCAATAACTGCTTGTTGATGACAACATCTCAAACATCATCTGCTGATAGTACAAATTCTAAGATACGTTGCTGAGTAATGAGAGAGTGTTTTTGTTTTCTACAACCAATTGATTGGTTAATTATGATTTTTCTTAATAAATTTGTACACATTGGAAAACAAGCTGGAGGTCTAACTACTACATGTTTTTTTTATTATGTAAAATGTAAAATGCAAAGTCAATATTGAATTGATTACTATAACTATGCTAATAATATATCAATGTCGAAAATATTGCAGGAATGACATTCAATTATCATGAAACGTGGTGTATATTTACAAATGTATCTAAATAATGGAATGTGTAGAATTTGTCACTTTATTAAACATTTTCATTCAATTATCGTCATTCCTCTATCAACAGTAAGGACACATATATCCGTTCGTTGGGTGAGTTTATGTTTGGTTTTAAGCGAAAAGTTTTAGTTTTATCTTAGTCTTAGTCTTTAAGAAGTCATTAAAACATTTTACAGATAACTTTCTTAAGACGGTCTCAAAACTTTCTTAAGACGGTCTTAAAACTTTTCTTAAGACGATCTTAAAACTTTTTGAAGACGATAACAAAAAAATTCTCGTTGTTTTAATAAGTGTTGAAGTGCATACTAGAAACACATACAATTATTTCAAGATTAATAACTTTTCGTGTTTTCACTAACTTTTTATTAAATTTTATATCCCTTTTTACAAAATAGCAAAATAGCAAAATGATATAACTGGACAACTGATAATTCAGTTAATTTACTCAAATATCTTATTGATCACCATGATCCATTTTTGACTGCCAAAAAGAACAACAATACAATTAAATTTTATGAGAAAGTTGTCAATTCGATTGAGTGCGAGCGAGAGAAAAATGTATGTATGTATTATGTATATAATAATTATGGCTAATACCTATTTACACTAAATCAAATATATGGATAACTACCTAATGTAGTGATAAATAAACGTCGTAACAATTTTAATGTGTAAGCTTCATTTCAAAGTAATTTTTTTACGGTAGGGCACGATGTGATGTTGAGAATTGTTGTGAGTAGAAAGATTTGTATCGACGGATATATTCATCTATGGTAGGGATCGGGTTAAATGAAACCTAGACTACTAAAATATAAAATAAAGGTTGGTCTCAAATTCCCGACTTTTTTTCGACCTTTCCATCAAAACGTCTATTTTCCCGACATTTTCAAGGCCGAGACAACAAAAATGGAAATTCCTGACTCTTTACGAACCATGAATATACACATGTTATATCCATATGAACTAAAAATTATAACATGAGATTTGTGGCAATCGATAGTGGCGGTGGTGTAGTTATCTTAGCACATACAAAATTATCACAAAGTAGGCATTTAAAGTCATATATACATATTATATAGAAAAAAATATAATCGCGTACAGGCACTTGCATTTAGATGCACATGGAAGACAGGAAGGTAGCTATTTATTTTCATTTGTGTTAATATAGAAGCGCACATTGATAGATGCATGTCTATATTCATTTGTAAATATTTGCCAAAGCAACTGCAGCTCTTGGCAATATCAGTGGCAGACATGTCCTCTTTGCCTCGCACAGCGTTATTGGTAGGTAAACTAAATTTTGGACAAGGATGTCCTTAGTTGTCATAAAGATTTATTGGTGTTGCATAACATTGGTTGATTATGCAAAGACATAATTGTATGAATATCGAATGTCTTAAGACCGATACAGTCACATTATAATAGTTTATAACAAGTGGCTAAGAATAAGAGTGTGTAGAGTTTCATTGCATAAAATATGAATATATATTTTATCAGAGTTTACAAATTTTGCTGATTATTTATACTTATTTATAAACATATCTATTGATTGTTATCTAATTGACATGTAGTTAGACGACAGACAGACGCGCACGGACCTGATTAGGCTCAAGGCGCATGTAGGCCGTCCACTTTGCCGAGGGGTGTGCCTTGTTTGCCTGCAGTCGACTCCAGCCTTGTCGGACAGCCGGTTGTACGAGATCAAAAAGGCCAGCTGGGACGCCCACCAGCGGAAGGTCGCAAGCGTATCCGTCCTCGGGTAGTAGAAGGGGCAAGGAAAGGTCTTCCGCCTCCTCCAAGCGAACTTCATGGCCTTCGTCTTCGCACAGTCGGTCCGCTACCTGTAAGAGAAATGGGATTATTTAGATTTATTCATTCTTCTTATGATTTTGAATCGATATGATAAAAAATTGATTTACTTAAATTAATGTTGCATAAATATGAGTCATATTAATACTTAAGTAGTATACGATATTTCGGTAAATTCAATATGAATCTTTGAATAATACTAACACTATTAAATAATAAAAAATAAACTAAGTATATTATACGAATGATTTAAATAGCAGTATTTAACTAAACACTTGAAGTTGACACTATTGTCATCACTCCTAGCACTAACATTTGAACTACTGTGTGGTCTATAAGTTATGTATCATAATATACTTTATTTTATATTTTAAAATTCCTATTACTATAGTTATTGATACTAATTTAACAGAGTTAAGCCTAAAATACACTACTTTTGGATCTAATCTCAAAGAAGAAAAAAAGTGTTAGACTCTAAAAATATTCTAGATTCGGCCATCGAACACTTAATCAATATAATACGCAAAAGATTTTTGTCGAATGTACCATGCTCGCGATAAGACAACTGACCTGAGCAGCTCCGGAAACTACAAAATCGATCCACTGATCAGGAATGGCTGACTCGTTGAGCGCAGGTCGATAGCTCTCCAGTAGAACTCGCAACTGAACCGAATTGAGTCGTATCAGATCAACTGCGGTGTTATAGAGCGACTCCACTGCCGACTTATCAGCGATCATGAGTTGGCAGGCCTGCTCTATTCTCTGGAGATGACAGTCAGCCGCTAGTTCGAGGCCCTGTCGGCGTGCCCAGCGTTTGACCCGGTCCACACGACGGAGAATACGTCGGCCCCACTCGCGGCAGATGAGGCCCTCGTGAGGCTCAGTGACGAGGCGGTTAAAGAGCCACATGTTGAGGAAGTGAAGGAGCTGGGAGAAGAGTTGAATGGAGAGGGCAGCGTTGACCCGAGCCTGGCGGAGACTTGTCATGCAGCTTGTGAGCGTACGGATGACGTCAGACACGACGCGGGGGCCAACGGGCCGACCACTCAGAGGGATATCGTCTTGACTCAGGTCTTCCTTTAATTTTGGAACGTATATGTGAATACTTACTAACTTTAAAGCTTAAAAATAAGAGTTTTAACAAAATATAATAACATCGTTATGTACATAGCAGTAAAACAAAGGATCATATACTTACACCTATAAGAAAGATGTTGGGTATGTTCAAATATACAAATAAAAAGTGGGATATAATATTTATATTTAGATATCCTATTTTAATATTTATTGTTCTCAAAGTTGACATTATGTTGATTTTGCAATCTTTGTTTGTCTTATGTAATGAGCAAGTAATTGAAAGCGGTCTTTTGATATGTTTAACATCATATATTTTAAAGTTAAGAAATCAATAAAAGTTATCAATTCATTTTGTTGGAATACGCTGATCACCTTATAATCATTTATTCATTTTGGAATAGCCTCAAAAGTGCTAATTTATTGATGTGTGCAGCGTGTAAAATGTAAACAAATTTACATTATTTGCATTGAAGTGCGCGCATACTAGCATAAATACGAGGGTGACATTTTTTGGTAAGTTTGTTTCGAATCAATATGGAGCAACAGAATATATATGCTAGTTAGTTTACGCAGAACCCTGTCGACATTTTGTACTAAGTCAGTTCTAATAGATATTAAAAGCGATCGGTAAACACCTTGCTGCGTAGGTAATAACTGGTCACAAGATAATATGGTCTCCACTATATATAAATGATCCTACCCCCATTATTTGATCGGTTCAAAGCCTTCAAACAGGTAAACACATGAAATAGACAGTTATCCAGTCTTAAGAAACCTTTATACAGCCTGTATCTAGGTAAAACTTTACAATATAAGGTAATGTAGATTTAAAAAAAAGGGAAATGGAGATCTTATGCAGATTTTTATGTAGTGTATAATCATTTTTGGAAGGTTATGTTATTAACAGTATATAATATAATTTAATGTAGTTTTTGAGTCATGTATAGGTATACAGTTAAATGAAAATATATATAATAAGATGTTAATAATAATAATATAATAAAGAATTGTTAAAAAGTACTTTCTGACAGAGATAAACCATTTGAAATTGTTTTTAAAGAAATGTACATAATAATATACATTCAATTGAAAGCTACTATATACTATTAGTATTCATTAATAACTACTCAAAAAGTAATAATTTTATAGTATGAATCTCTCTATAGAGTATTACATCAATCAATTTGTCAAGTGTCAATTAAAAACTATGTGATATGTGATAAAAACAAAAAATAATAATAGAAAAATAATATATAGGTACATATTTAGTAAATATTTAACAGGATTATATTGGCGGCTAAGGTAGATTTTAATATACATTGTAGTTTGATTTGCATAATCAATTGCTGTACAAAGGAGTTAATTTGAAACATAACATACATTAATTTTTTCTAAAAAATCAATGTGGAAACCGCTATATTTTTAAGTATAAAAAGAAAGACTATATGCAATACAATATACTGTGTTTTATAGTCCAAAGATCTATTGGAAATATTGAACGGGTACACTTCTTCAGTTTATTCATGGCAGAACATTTCGCATAGCGTGCTTCATATTATGCTTAATGATTAAGTCAATGTTAATAATGATTAATAATTTAATGTAAGTAAGACATAGGTACAACACAGATTTAATTTTCGATATCTTTGAACAATCCTATGGTATAGTGTGAAATGAACTTGTTTTATGAGAAGAAGTTGGGAAGAAATTAAACATCTGTGGAATCAAGTGCTTAACCAACGTCTACTAGAGGTATATTTCAACGAACTGATACCGATGTATTGAACAAAATATATCAGTTACGCTTGTACCTATTTAATTGAATGGTAATATTTAATTGATATTGACACTTGGTGTGTGAGGGTTATTAGTACACCATGAGTCACCGCGCAGAGAAAGTGACACTAAATATCACTAAATGCATTTTAATTTCACAGTTGCTTAAGTCGTCCATTTCAGATTGTAAACTTGATATATACCATCTGCGATTCTAGTTAAAATTCAATGTTACATGCTCCATGGTACCTTTAAAAAATTCGCAATATAAGCAGAAAGAATTTTTTACTAACTATAAACGTATAATTTAGATATCAAGTGAGTTTGTTATATAGTTAGTGATTGAGAATTTAATGAAAGGTAATAAAATGAAAATTTAGTGCCATATTATTATATGCCACACCTTATAGGTCTAAAGCTATGTTACAGAGGTAAATAGGAAACTAATTTTATCTTGGGATGTAAAATGTGAATGGTATATACATATATTGGAATATAGTTAAGCTAGTATAAAGGTTTCAAAATTATATGTTAGTGGTAATAAAAAACAAAAACATTATTGTGCTGGTAAAATCGTAAACACATAAAAGGTATTTAAAAGATACAATTTACTACATTCATTTGAAAGTTTCCCCGCTAACATTAATAACATAGACGACTTTAGCAGAATTGTAACGTCGACACTCGTATTTGAAATAATTTTCAGAAATTGAAAATCTCAATTAAACTAAAATTTGAAATAATAATGAATGCTAAATATAAATGCAAGTGGGCATTTTAAATCTAAAAAGACTAAACGATTAAAATATTTAGAAATAGATAATAAATATTCAAATATTTTGCCTGAAAATTTAGAAAACTATCAAAATTAGCTAACAATGTTCATAATTATTCTAAACAAAACTTATGTGATTTAAATTTTGTAATGTATATATGTATTCACACGTTGTGTAAATATTGTAATTTCTAATAATGTATTAAAAAATGTAACAGTTAATATTTTTGAGTATAGCTTATTAATAAAACTCTGTATATTAAAGTACTTTGTATATCGTGAATTATGATCCACTTAACCTGAAATGACCGTAAGATATCCTGAGATTAACAAGTTTGAATAGAAACTAAGTCAATGTCGAAGAGGAAATGTAGCAACCATATGTGATTTTTATGCCTGGGAATTGAAATACTTTATAATAATACTGTCTATGCAATAAACGTTGTAGGTATGTAATAATGTATGTACTATAATATAACACAAAGTACGAAGTTGAAAACAGATAGGTAGACATTAATGGTATAATATACACCTACTGCTAGGAGCAGGGAGAGTTAAAGTAAGTGAAATTAACAAAGTAAGCAAACAATGTAGCGGAACACCCAGGAATAGCTTATATAATATATAGAGGAAAGTATAAGGCAACTCTATAGGTTGGTTTAGAGTTCATTATCGGCAACTCTAATATATAAAGCTTCTTTCAATCTTCCTATCTCTTAGTATTTGGGTGGCACGAATATGAAGACCATTCAGAGAGCTGCTTTAGCTAAACTGCGCTATGCCAATATACTATAACCGGCTGCCTATATTTCTTCCTGTGCGTGAAAATAATAGCATGACGTGTTCTTAGTATGTCAACAACAAAATATGCCTATTCCCCTCTGTGCATATTTTATATTAACTAATCAAATAGCAAACTCAGAAATAATGTAGCACAAAAAAGTAGCAGTCTTTAAAAAACGATTTTTTTACTGATGCAGTCCATTATAAGTATATAATATTGACCATATGCCTATATACACAGAGCAGCGTGAGAGAAAAATAAATTAAATAAAACAGGTTAGTAAGGAAAGAGTGATGTCTTTCCATTCAAAAATCATAATGTGAGAATTAAGTTGATTTGAGAAATATTTTGCAGGTAGTTATCTATCTGCAACTATTGGGGAGTTATAGAAAATACAAAAATATAGGTAAAGATAGATACTAAACACAAGCAAAAGCATTCATTTGGCAGATTTAGCGAGCGGCACAATATAAATTACGATGGGTTATTGTTCCCAACGACGTGGTTTTCCACAACATAATGTGACGATGCTTGTTCACGATCGGAAGTGGCTAGGGAAGCCAGCAAGAGGGAGAGGAAAGTAAAGAGAAGGAGAGGGTTAGGTGCTGCCACTTCCCATTCTGGTGGCGCATTATAATGAATGACTGGCTGGGTGGGTGGGTGGGTAACTAAGTTGATAAAACAGAAGAATGTCTGCGGCAGCGCGGGTCCAATTCAGGTCTACAATAATTCAAATCAGGGTGAATGACACAGTATTCTTGACAAAAAGAGCTCTGCCAGTGGAGAAGAGTGGCAATATAGCTTGGGAGGAACCAGCGAGTCAACTAACATATGTATATTTATCATAGACGGAGTAGTCAGTGTGTGACTCAGAGGGATTTAGACTGACTCTAAGAAAACGAGACGACAGGGCAAATTCAAGAGCGCAATGAACAACAAGACGACGACGGTTAAGACGACACAGTCCAAAAACAATGGTGTGTACACCCGTGACATTTGAATTATACATAGTTTTATACGATGATGACTAGATGGTACTGACTGACATTATAGAGTTTGTATTGAATACACACGACAATTTAGGGTGGGGGACGATAATTCATTGTACTATAGGAACACAAACATAATCTATGACTGCCCGGCGCATCCCAGAATTGATTCATCGTCTCAACAAGATATAAAGAGGAACATTTATTTATCACTATTATTTATAAATTATTAAAATATTTTCAAATACTTTACAAAAAGCAATCATAAGCTATATAACGCATCAGGTATATGCCACCTCTTAAAACTACATGTGAATCGCCTCTTTTTAGAATATATTATATAATAATACGTACGCTAACTAATACAATAAATTAGCGTGTGTCATTTTTTCGGATCATGAATTATGTAATTTATGTGTGAAAAATATAAGCCCCTGCAATTAACATTTTTACATAGACTTGTGAAAAACATAATATGTAGGTTATATTTAAAAATCAAAAATAGTGTGTCAAAATAATATATGTATAACAATATTGTGCATTTAGTAGAAGGAAGTGAATCTTAGTATGAGTTTAGCTTGTTTAAAGGAAATGATTCAAATGATTTATACGTCTTACCCCCTAGCATTATAATAAGGTTTGAAATTGAAGTATGGTACTGTCTTAAAAGTATTTTAAACAAATCTGTCCATTTAGCGATGTAAATACTACTAAGAAACAACATAGAAGGAAGATATTTCCTTACTGCTAATTTTAGAATATCCACCGAAATCACTGTAAATATTTTGAAAAAGTCTATTTACTATGGTCATGATTATCAAATCACAACTTAATTAGAAACATTTTTTAATTATCGACAAATAAAAGAATGATTAAAATAAAATCCCAATGCTGAAATATTATGGACAATTTTAGATAAATATTTAGCTCATTGTTGTCTTTAATTAATGTTGATTCTATTTTCCAAACACTAATATAAAGTCTAATTTAGAGAATTGACAACCTTTCTTGAAAATACATTATTTAATTTTCAATGTTACATTAATTTAATTATCTCTAAAGATATTTTTAATTGTAGAATATGAGAATGGTAGAAATAAATGAAGAAGTGGTGTGTGATAATATTATGTAACTATCGATAGTAAAATCCATCAATCCATTTTTGTAAAGAAAAGAAGGAACTTGAGATAAAAGCACAGGATATCGCTAAATGAAGGAAATATAAAAGAAATGTGGTAAAATTTACATAAATGCTTATATAAGGTATTTTAGGTTAGGATCAACGCGAGAGCAAGTATAAAAACATACCCAATAGATATGAATTCAAAGGTTATAAGAGAAATGTGACTAAAATCCAAATAAATATGACAGATTATCTACATTATTCATATAGAGTGTATAGAAATACTATCACGATTAATTTTTCAATTTAATATACACATGCCTTCAGTGCTATTCGATTTTTATGTTATATCCCCACAAAATATCACTAAATTAAATTTTGTAAACACTAGCCTGGGTTATTTGAACATGACAAAAATGAAGCATTGTAGAATTGGAAGTATACAGAAATTAATGCTTATATATTGTCCTTACAAGAAGAAATATCTAAGGATGATGCTGATTTCATGATTAAAAGAAGCCAATTAGAGAAGATGTAAGGTAATTATAAGTTTAGACCGTTCAATTTCTTCTTTGAGTATTTATATGTAGTATTATAAAATGTAAATAACAAATGGTTACTCTCTTTTCAGTGTTATTTTCATTTGTCTCGTTTTTTTGTTTTTTGTCTCTTTTATTACGTTTATATTGCCTAATAGTAGTAATAAATTATATTATCAGACAAGCACTATTAAATACTGATATATTCCTAAAAATGTACAGGTAAATTAGACACGAAATAAAATATGTTAACTTGAGTGATAAATCAATGTTAAAAAGCGTTTGGATTAGATCATCAGTATTCGACTATGATATTGCTAATGCAAGCTGCTATATATGTATACAACTAATCAAGGAGGATTTTAGTAAAATGGCACCCACATGAGCATCTGCATCCGATCGACTAAGAAAGGCGGCCGCAGCGGTGGAAAGATCATCCGTGAATGCGGCAAGAATACAGTGAAAGGTCCATTGAACGGCATCAGCTAGCTTGTCCCGCCCCTCTGCTGCCCAATCCCCCGACAACTGGACATCCCGTTTAACCAGATGGAGCAATTCACTTGCGTTGGCCATCCAGAAGGCTTGAAGAGGCACAGAGGATCTGTTGTGCTGTATGACACGGTGGATTCGAGAATTTATGGAGTCCAGAAGGTCATGGAGTCGGTGGTCGCGTTCACACAAAGGCATCTGTCAGATATTAGGTAAGAAAAGAGCAAATTAACTACTGTAATTGAGTTAAGCGTATTAAGAACTATTGATTTGTTTCAAGGATAACATTTAATTTAGAGAATAAATTGTGACAGTTAAAACCAAGACATATAACATTATACAAAATACGTAAAAAATAAAGACAGGAAATTAAAGTTAATCACAAAAATACTTTAGACATCTAGGAGTACTTTCGGATATCAAAAAATTAAAAGATTAGGTTTCGTCTTTTAAAAATGATAAAAATAATTAAAACAAATGTTAATGTCACACTATACAGATACAGCGTTATTAAAAAAATGAAAATGTCAAGTAATTTCTCAAAATGAGTAAATTATGATAATACAAATTTTATAAACTGTTAATTATACAGACTTTTCAACAATCTGTACCAACTGAATGAAAAGTGATGGTACCTACTGTAAGTAATCATGGTATATAATTCGAGTTTTATGTAGAATCGATGTAAATTGTCGAAGCGTCTGTAAAAATTTCTTAGTAGTGCAATATTGTGTTATAAATTGTACAGTACTGCTGATTGTTACTTTATATTGTTAAAAAAATAAGGTTTTTTAAATAAATGTCATGGTACCATTAGAGAGTAATAAAATGTGTATATCCCGGGGCAGCATAGAAAGAATAAAAGAAAGAGTGAGCCGGAGCTGCGAGAATAAAAATTATATTTCGCCCAAATTTTCGCTGTAACACAGCCTCGTCGGGGGTGTCTCTGAAATTTGTCTCAGAATCAGATGCGTCTACCTGCTGAAGTGTATGGGATGCGAGAACACGTACATAGGCAGTTTCATCCACCAACTGCACGTTCGAGTTAAAGAACACTACCTTAATCCTAGCAGCTCCATATACAAGCACCGGCTGTTATGCAATG
>JAYRBW010078650.1:0-24205 GCA_036023295.1 Invenusta paracnida | reverse complement strand
CAACTATCCTATATTACCTACTACATAGTTCGCTTAGCTTTACTAGCTAACGACCTATTGCCATAGGTCTAGATATTTTAGTACACGAGTAGACATTTCTCTGCCATCTAGCAAGTTATTTCATGCCTCCCCATAGTATACCTTTAGAATTTTCAAATAGTTGACTATTTACTCGGAAAGTTGCCTGGGAAGTGAGCGTTTTAGTGGTACGATTTGGTAGCAAAAAACTATTATTCTCCAGGTTATAGATACAGCGTGCGTGTCGAACATTTTATTATGATAAGAATTTTGAAATAATTGTTCTCCACTCCCATCTTCTTTTGGCTTGATTTTGACTATCTCGCTATAAAAGCACCATGCGCTTACATACAATCTAGTTATCTACCCAAAAACTGCACAAACAAAAATAATTAAATAGTGAACATACTGTATTTAATTTCAGGATGGGATTTGTTGTTCTGTAATTTGCAAGCCTGGAAAACTAGGCAAAGACAGAGGACGAATTTCCAGCCTTTTTTCCCCAGTAAGTCTGTCGGGAACTTACTGTGGCTGTTAGTTACAAATAGATTTGTTCATTTAGTGGGTCTTCTACATTATTAACGGTATTCTAAGGTATGCAAGCGTGTGCATGTTATGTGTTGGATTCCTTCGATCTATTTTTCGGCTGTCTGGTGATTTCACTGGACGATTTTGACTCACTTGAAACTTCATTTTTTCTTTTTCCTTTTTTTATGATTTCCTCCTCTCGCACTTTCTCCCTTGTTGAAGAACGTTTTCACTATACATTTGAATCAGCCAGTCAGTAAGACGTATAATTATATGTGTTTGTGTGAGCGACTTTCACTTATCCTGTTCGTATTCTAGTCGTCGTCCACAAGCAAGGTTTGCTTTGACAACATGACGCGCACGCATAGTTTGGGTGTGACTGAGTTGGTCGATTTTTCGGCTGTTCGACACCGTATATGTCTGCTAAACGGGCTTTCAGCAACATACTATTACGAGGCTTATAAACTACGAAATAGCTGTTAGCTGATGCTGTGGGAAAATTACACTGAATTTCAAGTTAACCTAAGTTAACTTAAATCTGTCGTTAAACCATCGCTTTCTTTCCCAGTTTTAAATTGTTTAACTTGGAGGTTTCTGCAAGTTTTATACAACTATATTGATCGTATCATTACTTTCATTATTTAATTGTCTGATTGTATACATATAAATGCTTCTCGTTAATCCTTCATAACCTTGTTTGTGTACATTCTAGATAGTTAGACTATGTAGGTATATTTATTATTAAATTTAGGATTATTCCAATAAGCAGTAATTAATAGACAACCGATTTCATATGAAACCATATATAGTGTTGGAAGAATTGTTCTGCATTATGCAATTTTTATAGAAATAAGAGAAACGTTTTATTTTATTTTATAATATGTATCAGTTATTTCCTACATATGCATTATAAAATAAAAATTCTTACTAAATTTTAACGCTCATTTTGTCTTTTCAGTGACCTTCTATTGATGCTGGTTATTCTTTCCTGTCTATTATCAAATAATTGTTGGGTCTGAACATGATCAGTTTATGTCAAATGTCGGGTCGACTTTGACTGTGGGTTTCCATTACATTACTCTAAGTTCTTGTGATTTTACCGAGCTTGTTATTCAACCGACATTAAACTGGATTAAAGAGTAATCTTCCTTTGACGGCAATTCGTATTTTGGAATTTCAGAAGTCTGATACTATTCCCCTCATATTTTGCACGCTATATAAGTGTGTGTCAGTGTGATTTATTTACGGTCACATCGAAGATAGCGAAGTAATAAATATAATTTAACGATTTCTAACTACGACGCCTACTCATACGTCTTATTGAGAGGATCAATTGTTTTAAACCATTTTTTAATTCATTGTAAATTACTTGGGCTTATATTTGCCTACCGTGTACGATGTTAATCAAGGAGTACAGGATTTGTATGCCGATGACGGTGGAGGATTACCGTATTGCTCAACTTTACATGATACAGGTGAGAGTTGTCATTAAAATAATGAAAACAATCCCTTCATTTCAATTATCATATCATGTTTTGTTTAGTATTACTTACGCCAATAGATACGTGACAAAAAGAATGTAAAAATAGGTCAACATTTTTTATAGTATAAATTATGAGTTCCTATTTATTCATTAATAATTTATTTAATATATTTATATGACATATAATATTTATTCACTCCTTTTTTTGATAATAATTTTATTAACGCGTATTAGTTGACTATATTAGAAACAAATTATATTCTAGTAGTCTAGACCTCTAGTATATATATATTTATATATTGTATAGCAATATAGACGTCTAATTTGCGTAAATTTAAATGTTATTATTCATTTTGGAATGTTGTGTATATAGTATGGCATACATGCCCTTTTATATTTTTAAACAAAACTGTTTGGAAATTTGGATTTAATTTTTCAAACGGTTCAAATTTATGAACATTTCTCATTTAGTATACTGTTTACTCAAAATACATATCCTACCGTTTTCTGCTTCTAAGCATTATTTATCGGCATTATGCTCCGTATCCTTTTCTAAGATTTTTTAACGAAATATTGGGGAGGAGGGTGTTAGATTTTATAAATTTTACTTTCATTAATTTTGATTTTGTTGATTTTTAGTTTTATACTGCGTTACTACATAGAAAGGATACGAAAATAATTACAAGATTGTTAAGTTTATGAATTTTAGTGTATAAATTTGCGTGAATAATTTATCCAATGATTTAAATTGATTAATTCTGGTTGCCCAATTTGTTTTAAAAGTACATTTTAAGGAGCTAACCTTTTAATTTGACCCCAATAATTCCCAATTTATGTTATTTTTAGCGTCTTTAATTAGGTTGTATTACTGTAATATCTAGGTATATATTATGATCTATTATCTCATTTATTATATTTTTTATCAACCATTGTAGTACTACTTGTTGCTATTATAGTTTTGTTTAGGTACTCGTTTCATTAGTGTACGTTGGTTGTGGTATACTATTATGTACGATATGTATATGGGCAGTATTCTGGATTTCTGCTTGCCTTCCTTAGATATACGCACTCTTTATTTGTCTATGGTGGTTCGCCTTTTTCTTCTCTCTCCGATCAATACTTCATTTCACAGATATTCTTCTAATAAAGGGCCTAATCTGATCTTATTCTCTGATGTTACTGCTGCTATACTTCATATCTATCTTCAACCCTCTACCCTCTTTACTTTTCTCCACCCCCGCTTCCCCACTTCGTCTTTCGTAGCTTTATCTATAATTTACTATAAAACTGCCTCTTCTGTATTTAAAATGGAAAAGTACGAGTTTACTCGATATAGCACTGGATTTAACTAAAACCGAATTCTAAACATTTGAATTTCGTTAGTTGTGTTTACATATACGATAAACGTATATATGTATGCATATGTATATGAATTAAGCGATACAATGATTTGCTCATGATCAGACTTTACTTTTATTTTTTGAATATTAAATCTGCACAGATTCCTTCTTAAATTTTCCTTTCTCTTTATTAAATAAGTTAGGTATGTAAACATGTTTTAAAAATAGTCATCTGTGATAACTTCAGATAATTTGCATCATAACCTCTTTCTTTCTCAGAAAAGATACGAAAATTTTAAGATCATATGTTTTATTTCTATTTGTTTTTATAGTTTTAAATTCTATATTATGATCGTTACTTTTAATTATTTAAGTTTCCACTAGAAAGTGTTACAACAATTTCGATTAATGTTTCTATACTAGCATAAGCAGACAAACTTAATTATGATAAGTTCGATATATTACAATTAGTAATATTATTTTGTGGAATTTGTCTACATCTAGTATTTATTTGTAACTTATGTTCTATATAATTGAAAATAACTTTTCAAGTATGTGTATTTATTTTATTCGAAATTTCTCTAATTGGAAAATATACAATACTATACTATTTTAAGACATTTTCAATATTATATTTTGATTGAATTTAGAAGATATTTAAATGCCATAATAATATATTTACACATTTACTTTATAATTATTAATAATTATATCCATATTAATAATTTGCAATAGTTGATGTCACAGTTAATAGAAATAGATGTTTATATTATAAATCTATATTTTAAATTCAAATAAATATCTTAATAGGCCCAGGTCAAGTATGCCGAAAAATACTTCTATTGTCTTTTTAACTGTGAGTCAGGTTTTAATGAGTGACGCAAATTTATGTTATCTGCTTTATTATTGACTCCACGTAAGAGTTTATTTTGAAAAATGAATACGTTTTCATCACATAAAAAAATCTTCAAAAATTCTGACTGCGTACCTGTCTAAATTTGAATACCATTGAAACATATACCCCCAAAAAGGACCTTTGCATGTTGTTACCTTTCGCGCGTTATTATTTTTAAGTTACTTTTGAAATTCAGTTTTGAGGAAAAAACAGAAATATGCTCTACTAAAATACAAATACTCGTTATATATTACCGTTTAAAATAACATTAGAAAAAAAATTTAAGCGTCCATTTATTGATATCATTGTGTTTGTAAATACATTAATGTGTTTTTAATAATAACTTACGGAAATACATTTTCGTGTTATTTAAATATGTTTTAAGCTATAATACCCCCGTTTGCTGCTTGTTTTTATCATAAAAACCTTTTAAGTGGTGTGTTTAACATTTTCTTACAATTTTTCATTCCATTTTCATTACCAATTTCATTCCAATACTGATTCCGTAAATAATTTTAGTAGACCTTTAATATATTTATTTTGCATTCAGTCAATAATGCACTTGCAATATGTAATTAGTTCTAAATATATACTAAATATATATATATAGATTCAAATCACAATCACTATTGACTAAACATTTACATACGAGTTAATATTTAGCATTCTCCGTATATTGATCTCTTTGTGTTATGTGTCCTTGGCTTCTCTTCTAGTGACAAAACATTTACTAATATTTAAGTTATAACGTGTCTCTCTGTGAATTCTATTTATATGGTTATTAATTCCTGATTTAAGTGAATTTTACGAAGTGTAACTAGAGTTGTATTTGAACCACGAACTAATTAAATCGTGGGTTTGCATTACAACGCATTATTTGAAAATATCATTTTGCTTTAAGAAGATACATAAGCGTTTTTTAAATATATGGATTTAACTAGTTAATTTAGTTAGAAAGTCACACTTGTAATTTGACTTTTCGTGTTATAAGAATAGTATTATTTATTTATTTATATTTTTGTTAGCATAATGATTAATATTTGATGAAGTTAACTAATTCTATAAGTGACCATCTTGATATTTTTAATTTATTTTTTCATTGAATTATTTTTAGAAAAAGTCGCGAGAGGAATCTACAGGCGCTGAGAGTGGCGTGGAAATTCTCACTAACGAGCCTTACGAGGATGGTCCTGGTGGCAAGGGACAGTACACTTTCAAGATTTATCATATTGGGAGTCATCTTCCGGGTTTGTTAGGACTAGTTTTTCTTTATATCATGAGTAGGCTAGGGGTTGGTGTTGGTGTAATTAACAGACAGAAATTATTGTTTTGCATTATAAATAATTACAAATTTAATATAAAATCTAGTTTAGATTATTGATATTGAATTCGGATATTATTTGATAGGTTTTAACAATATAAAAAGCATTTGAATTGGATTCTGAGTGAAAGCAGTCATTTTTATTCGATTTTGTCATTTTTTTGGCCGTATTAGACAATATTATTATTATTATCTGATATTCCACAGTTACCTTCTCATAATATAAAAAGTTGCAGAACGGTCCAATTTTTTAAGGCGGTAATCAATTATGGCCAGTTTTTAAATTTAAATATAATAAAATATCAGATTTTTAAAAATTGAATTTAACAACGTCTAATTCACGAATAAAGAACAACTATTAAATGTACACTTATTAAACAATGACTGATAATTATATTTCTGCATAAAAGTGGTTAAGGATATAGATTCATTGTATGTTTCAATTTGGTCACCTCTGGGAAGGATACAGATTCATTGTATGTTTAAATTTGGTCACCTCTTGGAAGCTTCATCTTTGTTGTCAAACGTTGGAAATTTTATCCATCGCCATCGGTCGATCCGATTTTCTTTTATCGTATCTGGCAATGATTCGTTCATTGTTATTCTCCGTAAGAGCACAAACTTCATCATTAGTCAAGCTAGCATCCTTCAATGTGGTGATGTATGTTGATCGGACACAATGATTTGTGTAACTTTTTGAAAGCGAGCTGAGCTGACTTTAGATATTTGGGCTATCATCCCGCTTAACAAACCTTTGTCCAATTTTTTTATCAATTTCTTCATTGGGTTCTTTTCCATTCCGTACATCTGTGATAAATAACTTATATCGCTTTGAATATAGCAATATTTATATTCTTCTCTGGATTCAGTTGATTCATACTTACTCTCCATTTTGTCCATTTCTCTTTAAATATCCATATTCATTTATATGCACAATTAACTCCATCGCGTGCTCATCATCAATAATATAATCTCCGTCCATCATAGATGCCGCAGCGTATTTTTCTATTTGTTCTGTCGAACCATAAATACCATCAGGATATTTACTAAAGTTATTCAAATAGACTTCAGGTGCTCGTTCTACCATGATTAAAGCAGAGGTATGAATGATTTTATCTGTTTTGTAATTACGGCCTAATTTTCAAAATTCTAACTAAACATTATTTCCCCACCAAAAAATATCTCTGAATTTAACAATAGTATATTTACAAGCATTGATATCTTATAATAATAGAAATGCGATGGAAATAATTCAGGCAGGTATAGTGTAAATGGCTTCAGCGCTGACGCGTTTCAGTTATTATATAACTGCCAGAATTAATTCGGAACGTATTCCTATATTATAATCATCGATTGTCTAACATTATACTACATTAAATATAAAATTTGTCCATTTGCTATGTTATTATTTAGTTGAATGTGTTACCTAAATTGACAACTGGTCAATGGTTGATTATAAAGTCTAAAATCAATATTTTAATACACAGAAGTACTTTTAGAAAAACCCTCGAGTTTTTAACATCGCGAAAAAACTTATTTTGTTGTAATTCAGCAGAAGTTATATTATATATATATATTTCATATGTATATATTTTCTATTTAAGTTTTTCTATTTCTAAAAAATGTAAACATGAAATGACTACTCCAACACAAAATAAGCTAATAATTGGTTATTCCTTTTTATTACTAATCTATTCATTGCTAAACAATTTTGAAGAAGATTTCAATTAATTTTGGACATCATCATTATTTTTATATAATTAATTTTAAACGCTCTTAAGTAGTTTTTTTATCGAAAAAAACGACTAGAGACCCACAAGTTCTTTTTAAGCTACTTTAAAAAAATAATTCACCCTCTTTTCTCTGTCGCATACTGTGGATCATTCAGCCTGGTTCCGCAACATTCTCCCCCGATCTGCCCTGCGCGTTGAGGAGGAGGCATGGAACGCTTACCCATACACAAAAACTCGCTATCGGGTACCCTTTGTGGAGAAGTTCAACCTCGAGGTCGAGACTAAATATATCGACGATGCCGGTGATCAGGACAACATGTTTGAGATGTCGGACTCAGAACGCTCGGCCAGAGTTGTCGGTAGGTGGCCACCGATTGTTTTATAGTTAATTTAAAATGATAATTTTTTAAATAAACGAAACGTAGTCATTTACGTGCATAAAATTTTGGTCAACAGAAAAATGAAACACATTTGATCAACATTTCATTTGAATACATTTTATTGTGCTTGTATTTATTGTAACACTATCCCCTTTCAGGAACAATAAGCAGAAAATTAGCTGGTATATCGCATAATAATTAATTGAACAAGAAAAACAAAAATACATACACGATGTTTTAAATGCTACATGACACACCATAGTAGAAAAATAGAGAAATGATACAGGCTAAAACTGTCAAAAAAGGAGGCATCGTTATTAGTATAAGTTCTATTTAAGAGAGGATTATGTGTTTTAATAATTAGAATGGCATGCTTGATCAAAGTCTGTATCAAAGTCCAATGAGCTTGCGCTAATTATTTTAAATAAAATAAAACACCGTAACACACGGACAGAAATTTTAATCTTATTAAAAGAGATTTAAAAACGTAATTGATTTCTAAGTTCAAGTAGATTTAAACAAATAATTTTTCCGAAAGATTATCAATGGTTTATTAATTCCCATGTTCGTGTGATACGAACATGTTTTACATTGATAAAACCTTAAGTCATTTGACAACTAAGATTAAGGAGCGTTCATCTGGAATCTCTAATAGGAATCTATTTAGTGAACTGTAATACTTGTAACTATATTTTCTCTAACATTTTCTTTAAAATAATTAACGTAGGCTCATAGGACTTTGATATTATGATTAAGGAAGCCATCCTAATTATTAAAACACATAATTCTCTCTTTAACAGAACTCTTATTAATAATGGCGCCTTTTTTTCTTAACGTGTTTTAGCCTTAATAATTTCGCTCTTTGTAATTTTCCTGTTGTGACTTTTAGGTGTCACGCTATTTAACCCACCTTGTATGTATTTTTGTTTTGTTCCATTTATTATTCAGACTTTATAAACACAACTTATTTTAAATTATATCTCTAAGAGTTGTGAAACTTTATAAACTATTTCTCGTTGATCTTTATTTGTGTGACCATATTTGTTATATTATTTACTAAGTTATAATTAAATTATTTTAATTTTCTTATACTTTATTTACTATGTGTGTTTTAAGTTCTGAAACGGTATGCTGGATTCTAATAGTCAAAATCCCTTTTTATATAAGAATATTTCGTGCGCAAATAGGAATCATATGTTACTGTTTCATAATAATATTTTGCGCAAAGTTGGTCTGTCGGTTATTTTTGAGAAATATATTTAAATTTACTCATTATATTGAATATCTAAGCTTAGAATATTTACTTCATGACGACACAAGTTTTTACGAATTTTTGTTCGTTTCTTCGATTTGAGCTGTTAGGTTACTTCTGTATTTCAGATTTGTAATTTTAAGCGAAAAGTAACAAAATAGATTCCACTATATAGATTAACATCATATCATTTATGGATTATAAATATATATAGAGAGTAGAGAGTATGGATGTAAAGTTTTAATTTAGGGTTTGCTTTGAAAAATGTGTTTCTTAAATCTTAAAAAAGCCAAATTTGACAGACATCAGTATAGATCTCTTACAATGAGATATAGTATGCGAGATAAATAGTGCTAAATTAGAGTAATACTTTACTTTAACATGTAGTTATTTTATAAATTTTCACTGTTTAACGTATTTTAGAAAGTTCGTTGCAAGTCAAAATATTAACATTTAGAATTGTGTCAACAGTTAATTATTTCTTGTTATCAGTTACTTACTTATTGATAGAGGATAATTTTTCATTAAATACAATTTTCCATGACGAAGGCAATGGACTAAAGTGTCCATTAAAATAATAGATACATTAAGATTAATAATAATACCTAAATTAAGGCCTAATAATGATTTTTAGGTTACCTATCTGTTATCCTTAAGCGTTTAAGTTACAATGAAAACGTCTAAAACATATATGTAATCATTTTTTACAATTTGCAATAATTTATTTTACCAATAGTTTTACTTCTATTCTGTATGGCATATCTGAATTTTTTTATAGAATTAAAAAATTTCTATTTTGTAATTTTCAATTTTCAATTTTGACAATTGTATTTCTTTAAATTATTAAAATTTGTATTTGTTAAAGATGGTATTACATTCGGAAGGCCAAATCTATTTCGACCAAAGTTTTATAATATCTTAACCTGGTAAATAAATAAATTTAGTTTTATAATACGGCGATACAAAATTAATGATGTCTATTTTAAAATTTAATAAACCGCACATTTCGACTGTAATTTTAAATATCATTTAAACAAATAATACTTTTATACTTAATTGTATTCTTTTAATTTGCATTCAAATAAAAAACTGTTTCGTTAAATGCCAGTCAGTATTGAATACAAACATTAAGATGCTAAAGTTTAATAATAATAAAATAATAAATTAGTGTTTGATAAGATTGGTTCATTATATTATCAACAGGAATTAATCTATGGAAAGTGGCATTTATTTTTCCTTCAAATACGATTCACTAAAGGCTTGTTACAATTGTTTTTTATCGAGTAATCATCACTATATTAAATTTGAGTACTATCTTTGACTATATCTCAAAAATTTATAGTTAGATAGTGTTTTTTATATGATGTAATAATAGTAATTATTAAAATATATAAATTATAAATAATATGGCAAACTAGAACAATCAAATATTAAATTGATGGGAAAATTATAATTTGACGTTTTTGTGTAAGATCAAAGTAATATTTTTTGAAGCTTACTCTAAATTTAATCCTTATGTCCATAGGTACCTCTAAAATGTTTAGTACTTTTATCCATCATGTAATGAAAATGTTCATTTTCGACTCCACTAAAATATTGTATTGTATTAACGGGGAAATGCCATATTTTGTTCAACCTAAACTTATTGTATACGTTTATTTTGTACAGTAGTAAAATTGCGTATATTAACAGGCTTAGTTGACTATCGTAAAATAATATTCCTTTGTTTATTTGAGCAAAACGCTGCATAATTGACCATTTATTTATAGCATAATTGAAAATAGCGATATACTTTATATAGTCTAATTGTTGTAGTAAGAGTTTAGAATGAGGTAAACCATAGATATTCCCATGTCTCAGTTAAATACATTGTTGCGAGTCTAATGTAATAGGGTGTGGCACGTCACGCTTGTTTAAGCTCTATTAATACCATGTTTATACTGTGTTTTCAACAACCGAGGAGAGAAAGTGGTTACTATAGTAACTGAAAAGGAAACAGTTACATAAAACAGAAGATTTTGTATTATTTTCATTTTTTGTTCTGCTCGTATACTTTTTATTTGAGCTCTCGAGGGATTTAGCTTTAGATATATATGTATTATATTCAAGTACTAGTGTGATTTGACCGTTTTCACCTCGCATTTTACTTCTATATTAATGTTTTTCTTTTCAACTAGTAGATGTTTACTATTGGGCGCAAAGACGCAACTTTCATAACTGACAATATTAATAACTGTTATCATTGTTGATATTATTAAGAGTGTGTATGTTACTTTGCTACTGATTTATAAGTGTTTTATATTAAACATATTATTTGTAGGTAAATTGCCTATCAAAATTTATAAATAGAAATATTTGAAAGTTTAATAAAAATTAGTGAATGTCGATATTAAATTATTATATTTATTATTATTTAATATTGTCTGACAGATATTCTGTTAAAATATAGAATTTTAATTTCATTTGCATTTAAAACATATGATTCCATCATTCTTTTGTCACTGCATTTATACATGTAATCTTACTATCTATAATGTTCCGCTCAAGCCATTGCAAAGAAAGAGACTCAATTATGTGTTTAAGCTTGTGTATTTCCTAAAACATTATTTGAAAACCGCTTTCTCTTTTTATCTATATTTTCTATAATCATCTTGGCTTTTCCGGCCTAGTGGCAGCAGTTAGCAGTAGGCGTTGGATGACATGTTTGTGCCTACCTGGGCTTTGATATGTGCATGGTGAAATAGAGAAAGGGGTTCCTTTTGATCCTCTGCTTGAAATGCTGTCACACTCGGAACCTCTGAAATTTATTATATTCGCTCCCTTTTCTTCTTCGTTGGGTATAGTTATTATTCCTTCGATGATTTTTACCTATCTCTTTTCCTTACGTGCTTACTATCTTAAATGTTCACATGTATATTTTACTACTGTAGCATCTGTACGTAAATCTATTTTGGTGAGAATGTCCAATACACTTGTTGCCTTCTTAACAAACGAGAAGGCGCAAAATGCGAATTTTGCATATTATTATTATAACACTGGTTATTTGTTACGCAGATCAGTATAGTACTGTAATTAGTTGTTAGTTTTATTCTGGAATATTCTGGAATATTTTGAATAATAATATTTATCGTTATAATAATAATATCATTGCTACTTAGGTGCGACTACATAGTAGGAGACTGTTTAGCCTGCTTTAAACTTGCGGAAGTTTATAATTGTTACAACTTTACTCGTATTAGGCTATAGCATATTATACGAGAGATATTATGCAGTGTAAGATTTGCTTCCAGTGAATCAGTGGCTATATATCTTTTAGTTTGTACATGCACTTTCTTTATCAATTCCAATTTGTGTACTAAAATACTTCACAATGAATAAAATTTAATTTATTGCCAGCTTTCTTATACTATATTACATGTTTATATGCCCTTTATATTAGAATTCATGATGTAATAATAACTTTTGTGATCTGTTAAAATCACTTCTACATTCCGCAAACTTGACTGCCATAGGCATTAAGGAGTATGTTTTATCGATTATATCTGATCGTTGATTAATGTTATATTATTTATAATTATCGCGAAATTTCAATTATCTAAAATTGTTTACACTCAAAAGAATCGATTTTTTTTATAATAAATGATCGCAAAATAATTCCATTTATATACTATATTTTTTATTCTATTTCTATAAAATTATCAGTGTATTTGATTTTGTAAATTTAGTTTAAAAAAAGATTCATTTTTGTAATCTAAGCTTACTAGTTTACAGTTCAGTATACAAATATACACAACCATTTTAATGAAATCATTTAATCATCCTCTTCTTTTAAGGCTGACCTTTGTTCTAAAATCAATACAATATAATGTATATATATATTATGATTACTTTCTAAAGTGGCAGATATTATATGCATTTTGTTTATATATACATTATATACTATATTATGTTACTAAGAAACGAACCTTTGTAAATGTAGTTTATAATACATTTAAGATAATGTCAGTTTGAATTCACTTTAGACTCATATTTTTATGTACAATTTTTGTTGGACAAACAGTTTAGCATATAATGCAGAACTTTAAAGAATATTACAGCTAGACAATTATTGTAATTTTGATAAATAGAGCTTTTAATTGTTATTAGGCTATTTAAAATGTTTTCCTCACATTGTTTGAATTATGAAAGCAATATTTTTCAAAGCATTACGTGTTCAATCCTTGTGTTCAACAACTGATCTAAAAATGTTTTAGAACTTCCTGTTTGAATTGACTGTTTTTTTATTGCGACTGATAATAATTTTATTTTATTATACATATAATAATTTATAATTTTACATCTTTGATAATGGAAAAAATATACCTTTAATCATTATCAGATGCAGGCTATTTTAATACTATTTTGAATATTTATTTATAAATAAAACTAACATTACATTAGATTTAAATGTTTTACACTGTTAGTTTTAATATGTTGCAGTGTTTTGATTATTTAATTACATCTCATATTTCTAAATGATAATAATTAAATTGTTTAATATTCGGATCTAGGATTTTGATTCGTTATTCTTTAATATAGTTTATTAAATGTTCAAAGAGCCGACTGAGGCTGACAGTATAATAACTTATTTAACTATATATTTATTTTTATTAATAATACCCCCTATATTAGTACTATACTTTATCCAGGTTACTTAGGTGTTAAAAATACCACACGAGTCACCCGGCAGACAAAGTAATTTTGTTAGTTACTAGCTACACATTCTTTTTGTAAGTGGTTTCCTTCTATAATAATCTTATTTTACCACTGCATGTTCAAAGCGCCGAGAATTTCCGATATTTATTTTTTATCCCTTTTCAGCAGAAAAAGTTGAAACTCATAATAATAATAATAATGAATCTATAGGGAAGGATACAGCATAGTCAGTATAGGCCAGTCATATAGTGAGTTTTTAATAACTTCTGTATATTTTATTATGGAGTTAAATGTGCCGCTAACTGGATATTCTAGCTATGTATACACTGTATAACCTGGATGACTACCTATATTATAGTATATTCGTCCATATATTGGCTTGAATCCCCCCTCTGCTTCGGTTGCGGTAAAAATTTATAGATCGGATTGCTCTCCCAAAGTATTTAATTTAGAATAAAGTATGATATACATATATAGAGAAAAAGGGGAGACGAGAGAAACCTGCGTCTCTATTAGTTAAATAATAATACCTTTTACTTTCGATTTAAGAAGCAGTCAGAAGAAAAAGACGAAAGAAAAGAGTTAGTTCGTAAACTCTAGGTGGAGAACTTTTAATTTTTTGGAAGATAAAACATAGTAATAGATAGTTTCTGCGGGTTGGTTATACCAGCTTTTATGGCTTGATATTGTAACTTATAAATAATCAAAAATTGAAACTAATTTTGGGTGTTATCCCTTTACTAAATATACAAATTTTATGTCATTGCATTTATATCATGCATGATGACTGATTTTACACTTGGATGAGTATTCTGTGATATACATATAATCAGTATATATCAAATATCAATTGATCTTTCTCTGAAGTGCAATATGAACATTACTATCGATTTTATCGTTAGTAAAATGTGATTGTACTTACACATTAACTTCTTTGAAGTTGAATTTCATTAGACACATAAATGAATTAAAAAATCTAAAGCTTGTCTAATAGATTTACATTTTTCGTAAATGTTTTGTTTTTCGAAAAAGATCGAGTATAATACAGATGTACTTATAATGAATTCATAAAATTATATCAAACAAAACTTCCTTGAAAATTTTCAAAGATTTTTTTATATACATAGAATAGGGTTTAGAGTTAAATGGTTAGCATTCACGATGTCTTAATTAAAAAAAAAATTATAATGAACTGTCTTTATATTACATATATTTAAAGATTTTTTATATCAAAAATCTGATTTCTCTTTAAAACTTATATAATATTTTACTTCTAACCTTATCTGCTGTTCAATATAATAACTTATATAATCTACAAGATAAGGTGAATGTTTCTCCCAATCTGTAGTTAATTATAGTCATAATAAAATATATTTTATAAAGGGTGTATGTTTTTTTGCACACAGATAGTATTGATATATAAATTGGTAAGATGAAGATAGTCTTTTGTGTAATATTGAAGACATTATAATTTATTTTCCTGTTTTTAAAAATGTGCTTTTCAAGATATACGTTAATATTAGCATCTTTAATTTATAGTTTGTACATAATTTCAATTTTTTATTATTTTATTTGTAACATATTGAATTATTGTTCATAAATCCCAAGACAAAATTATTTTTACACCTCTATGCTTCTTTCAAAACTAATTTGATGTTGTATTTACTCTAATAGATAATTATTTATTTAAATGATGCATAATTTGATAAAAAATAAAGGTTTATTTTCATGCTAATTACCCATAGCATTTAAGTATATTCAATTTTTTTAAATTCTTATAAAAAAATTATTGTTATCTTTGTATATAGCTATATATTACGAATATAACTAGTTCATAACTACTACATAACATAAGCAGTATGAAATAGAAGTTTTCAGGCCAATCATCTCCCCACTTTCTGAGTGAAACTCGATTCTGAGTGTTTAGGGGGATGATCTTGAAGGCTATTTTCGCAGACTTATATTATTTTTTTAATCGATTTTTAATAAAGCTATTTCCGAAAAAATTGTCGATATAATTTTGCTAATTTGTTATCTCCTTTTTCTCCCTCTCTCACGTTATTAACTGAATCAATTCAATTGAATAAATGAACGGACTGTTCACAGACGTACTGGACATGGTTGTAGATCCTATCTCCTCAGGTGATTACAAAGTAGAGGAAGACCCTCGACTCTACGTATCGACAAAAACAGGCCGCGGCCCCCTGCCCGAGAACTGGCGCGAGAGTTGGTTCAGTGCCCAGAACTCCAATGGGAACTACGCGAGCTACCGGCCCACTGTGGGCCCTGCAGCGGGCACGGACCTTCTGCTCCCCAAGCGGATCATGTGCGCATATAAGCTCTGTAAAGTGGAGTTTAAGTACTGGGGTATGCAGAGCAAGATTGAGCGCTTTATTCACGATATTGGTGAGCTAAAAAGAGATTTCCTTTACTTTGTAATAAATTGTTGAAGAGGTCAAAACTATGACAAAATAAACTCTAAAAATGAAGACTTAATTTTAAAAAATTGCATTCTATTCTAACAAGTTAGTCCTACAAAATACATTAACAAATTATTGTCTCATAGATAAGTTTGCAAAGATCAATTCTTATGGTTGAAATAATTCCGTTATATAGTTAGAAAATTTCTGATATTTAAAATACTCACAATATATTAAATATACTATAAATATACTATTAAATCACAAAATAATTCATTAACTTGTGAACGGCACTGTAATGGTTGAAATATTTAATTTATTAGTTTTATTTGACTAGTATTTGAAAATAAAAATTAGAATTTCGCAGATTATTTCATTTCTTATGTCTGATTAAAATCAAGCAGTATAATAAAATATAATATATCGTTAATCTTTACTCGATTGAAAAAAATATATTCTGGTTATTAGTGAATAAATAATTCGTTGACTATTTAGTTAATATAAATGTAAGTAAATAATAGCTTTAGAAGTTGACAGTTCTGAACAAAATATATTTAATGCAGCTTTATGATTGATATTGGTAATAAATCAACTTCAAATACGATTAAATTGATGGTATATTTATTTGTATTTTTCCTAGGTTATAATTATTTTCTTTAATTATATCTTTGTGTTAGTAGTTAAGCAGCGTTTTTAAATCAATGTAGATAATAGTAATTATATAATATAATACATAAGTGTTATGCCTTAATAGCTTGTTAGACATATTTCGAAAGATGAATTAAATATATTTTATTAAAACATGAACTTATTTTAAGGTTTAAGCAAATTTTCAGAATAAGCAATTTTAATGAAAACGTATTTTATATTATCATTATTGACAATGAAAAGCAAAAGACTTAAAATTAACATTAAATATATATTCGTGATAATATATAATTCTTGTAGCTGCAATAGTCTGAAATATTCTTACGGATTTCTGTACGTAATACTGATGTTACTAAATAGAATTATATAAAAAAAAACAAAAAAACATGTTGATTTTTTCTGTAATTTGTGTTTTGTGAAACTGTAGAGTTAATAACGATAATTTTATATTCCGTTTTTTATTCTGTTTAAGACCGTTTTCACTTTTTTATCAACTTAAAAAAAAAGTTATGATTGGTGTAGTTTAAATTTGGTTTAAACCATTCTTACATTTTTTTACAATCTTACAGTAGGATAAAACATGGTTTAAATGGTTTTACGTATTACAACTGACCTAAATTGCGGACGCTCTAAAAACTCCCTAAAACATGATTATAAACACAGTTATAGAGACGACAAGTACAGTATAAATGTTTCTTTGTTTTCACAGTGACCATGGGGAAATCTCACCGAAGAAATAGTTGACTAAAACCTAAATTAATATGAGATTTACATGTTCTTCTCTCAAAGCAGTGAAATCTTTAATGTAGAGTCTGTGTCACTTAGAAATGTATATATTTTAAATATTTAAGTAGTATATCCGTGACTTATGATTATTTTAATTTGAGTTTATTTCAACAGAGCGGGGTTCCACTCTTTATTTCAATGAGTTTTTTTTAATTCTTATTAGTAGTCACTTTTTTATTCCCAGCTGTAATACTGTTAAAAGTCAAAATTTAATCTTTGACTGAGTTGAGAACTGGTGTTGAGAACTATAGATTATAATCCTATAACCATTTAAATACTTGTACGAAGGATATTTCCTTTAAACAACTTTTAAATTTCCTGTAAATAGTACGGATTGTCAAAATTTAGTTTGAACAAGTGTGAGCCAATTTCAAAATATATATTAGTGTCTGTTTCTCGCTCTCAGGTCTGCGAAAGGTGATGCTGCGTGCCCATCGACAGGCCTGGTGCTGGCAGGACGAGTGGTACGGTCTTACAATGGAGGACATCCGCGCCCTGGAGGCTGATACCGCGCGGGCTCTGGCGGAAAAGATGGCTGCGGCCAGGGGCGAGGAACCATATCCTGAGCTACAGGATCCAGGAAGCAATGCTGATGGTGCTACAGGTGGTGCCAATTCTGCATCGTCTACTCCTGGTCCAGTTCAGTCCTCGGAAAAGGTGAGTAGAGATTGGATTAAACGATAAGAATTTTTGATCTGATTTTGGAGGGCTCTGCTTCTACTTCAGAAATTTACGTTAATGCATTATATTATCGGCAATTGTAAAGAAGTTTATTGGAAATCGAAACGAAAACCAAATGTATTATTTTGGATTTACGATGAAAAATATTTATTAAACTTTTAAACAGTTAACTACATTTTAATTTGTAAATGTTGGAAATGTTTGTTTCAAATGAAAAGTACATATGTACAGAAATCAATTTACATAAAATTTCTTTGCAATCTCAAGTATCAAAACAAAAATATAAGTAACTGAAGAAGCGATGAGACAATAGAGACTCATGCAATTTTGTATCATCAGATAGGATGTTGAATGTCCTTTTTTGAATTTTTTATATTAATTATGTATTTGTTATAGTAACTTAATTAATTAATTAATTAATTAATTAACAACTGTTGTTGTATATCAAATCCGGCACTAAAGCTGCAAATTTTTTTCGAATCTGTCAAAAGCAAAATTACAATATACTCTTAAGTAATGAAGCAACGGGATCAGTCTTGCAAAAATATTGTGCTTCTGATTAAGTATTAAGTATTAAGCTTCATATTATGTCTAGTATTGAAAAAGGTATATTTTTCAAAAGAAGTACTGTTTCATTTTAAATTTAAATTATTGAAGCTGACTTTTAGATTCCACGAAGAGCTAGTTTTTCATCTGTATGAAAAGCTCCTTTTTCATAATTTTTTTTGCTACTTCTGAGTTTAAATTGGAGTGTGAATGTTGCGTAGTGTAGTGCGGTTATAATGTATATGTCTAAATTCTATGCTTTTGAATCTAAGTTGTAACATAATTTAATTTTTTAAATATTTTACCCGTAAAATAAAAATTTCAAAATCAATTTTGATTTGTCGTATTTTACTTCTCGGCAGGCTAGACTTCTCTCGTATGTTATTTTCAATTATAGATTTGTTTCATAATGTTTCATTTATAAAATACATTAGCATTTATTTTAATTCCATTTTTTCTTTTGACATAATATAATCTACTTTAGCTTTATAAGTCCAGATTGAAAACACGAAGCAACATGTTTAATTCAACGGTAAAGTGAAATATTTCCAATTTATACTAATTAGCAGTTCTCGTTGCTTACCACCATGTTTGTTTTTACTTTTATTGCTAAATAATATATAATATATAACATTTATAAATCCTAACTTAGCCTTTATTATATTATCATGTCAAAGCGATACATTGTTTTTTTGATTATCGATCAAAAGTTTGCATAAATGTTTTCTTATCAGTGGATGCACTTTATGACCTCCGTTATATGTTAATATTTGGATTGGTAACATTAAATATCTTGAATGTCTGATGATAGTTTGCTTCTGTAAGTGAAAAGCTAATTTTCTAGCTTATAATGAGTTGAATCATGATTCAATTTTGTAATTGATTAAATCACAGTAAAGTGGGAGGAGAAGAGAAGATAAAAATAATATTTGTCATCCATCCTTTTCTGTATTTGTTTCAATTTCAGTGATTCAACTATCCCATACAGAGATGAATTATTATCTATCTCTGGGTCTAGTAGAATTTTCAATGCTGTTAACTCTTGTTTTACTTTATTAGGAGAGATGGAGCGAAAAGATATTGTTATAATATCAACAACTATGATCAAATGTGCAGACATGTATATAGGTTTTTAGTCTTTGCGGACAGCCTTCAGATGTCAGTTTCCCCGACATGATATAATATAAAACAATAATCCCTATTGATTTTAATCATGCTATGTTTATTCTCGTAATCTAAATTTAGTTACTTTTAAGGTGATATTGATTTTTACTTTAACAAACAATTATTGTTAAATATCAATAGTGCTTATCGCTTATATCGCTTGATTAAATATACGTTATTATAATATAATTAATATAATGCAATATGGGGAAATAAATTTTGATAATGTTTGTGCTTTTCTTCGCATTTTAAGGAGTGCAAAAAATATTGGTTCCTGCACTCAGTGTGATGATCTAATAATCAATTATATTTAAAACAGAGTAAATATTTAACATGATAGAAATATAATACAGCATAGATATTCGAGCATCCACTTTATCTATCAACTCAATTATTTTCAAAGCACTCATCTCGTGATTTAAATACACCACTTCTTTAATAGATAGTGGATGCACTATAATACATGGATAATGTATACGTAATGGTCTGATTGGTTATTAAGGTTGTTAAAATCAATTTTTTTACGGCTATATAGTTTATTAATTTATTGCATTATTGGCTTTTCCCTTTTTAATGATTTTATTAGTTATACCAGAAAGTTTAAAAGAAGATGTAGAAAATATTAAAATTGTTCAGTTATTCTACCCTAATCTCAGTATTCAAATAATTTTTACTGAAAATACCGACTCTAAATTGCATAAGGTTTAATTCTTATCATCACAGAGTTAATAGTATAATAGAGGCAATATGTATATTATGACTTCTATAATTTATGACATTTTTGTTTCAATAAAGAAATAGGTAATAGTTCTTTAATCTACATAAATCTAAAACTAGAATACTGTTTGTTCGTTGCTTGTATTTTTTTTTTTTCTAATTTATGATGTTCCATTAAGTAATTCAATTTATTTTGATTTATTTATTCGTCTATATTCTTCTATTTAGCTTCTATTCGTATTTCTTGTTTGCTGTTTTCTCCATATTCTAGTTTTAACTATCTAGATATATCAATAAGATAAAAATTTCAAAAACAGAGTAAACATTTTAAAGCGAGAAATATTGTAATGTTTTTTTTCATCTATAATGTGTTTACTTGTAATTCATTTTAGTTATATGTAATCGCATTTATTGTATTTCTTTCAGAAGTAAAATATTAGGCGCATCATTATTATTATTAAAGTAAGTTTTAATTAAAGTTTGTTGAAGTTGAAGTTTATCAACTATTATCATATTAGCAAACTCCGGGTACTAAAAACAAATAGTTATATTTGTTCTAGTGATAATTTTCTTAATAAAAAAGTTGTTTACGAAATGTACATATTTACATTGCATTAAGATCTCAAGTTTTAAATGTTTTCATATATCACACAACTCTAGATATCCACTACGAAATTGTTTTCTTGAAAAATAATAAAGGATTAAGTAGAATAATATTTTTACACTGATTCTTATAGAAATTCTTTGATAAATAGGTAGTTTCCTTATTTATCTATTATACATACTTTCCAAAATACTTCTACCTTATCTGTACGATTGGTGATGATTTATTATATTTTCTTGTTAGTTATTTTATTTTTTATTATTATCAAATTTGAATTTTAAGAAATCGCGTTGGAGCTTTTTTAGGAAGGTAAGTTCAACAATAATAACTAATAACTACATTTGTCTAAAAAATGTAATGTTTTTAAAACTATGCTTTTTATCATATTTAACACTTATTATTTTAAAATAAAATTACACTATTTCCGAATTTTGGTGATTTTGCCGGTGTATCAGTTTCTTTTTAATTATATTCATTCTATCTTTTGCCAATCTTCTTGTGCGATAATATTATTTTACATATTAACTATGGTAGTGTCTTAAAATTATAACCTATTTCCAATATATTGCGTATTCAAGTTCATTTTTATAGGCATGTTTTTTAAGCGATATTTTATTGGCTAAACAATGCATTTTGTAGTCTAAAATACTTTTATATTTAAAATTAAATCTGTTTGCTTTCTTTATCCACTTATTTATAACTCTTCTGTTCTCTAAAGATCTTAAAATCTTTTTCATATTGTTTTATTAACTTTCATTTCGAACTTTACTCAGTTTTCTATATATAACCCATAATTTATATGTTTTGGCCACAAAGTTCTGTAACATTGAAACATTTATATGGATAAGTCTTCCCATAATTTTATGTTAAATTAATTGCACTAATTTGTCATTTGTTAACATAATAACATATTTTAACTACTGCTTTTATAGTAAATTGAAAAGTTTAATTATGTAAAAATTTATACCTTTGTTAATTTTATTATTGATTCCAAGCTGTAAGCTAGTTCTGCTATTCTTATTATTTTTATCTACTTAAAACTATTTTAAGTACATAATAATATCGTTTTACTTTTTGCTAAAAGGAACATAACAGGAAAAGAGATACACGAAGCAAAAAAGGGCTAGCACAAGGCTAAAAAACCACATTTGTTCCGTCAAATAAGAGAAAATGAAAGGATAAATACTATAGGATAGGTATCCAAATAAAAATAAATTAAATACAATACAGGCTTGGTTAAAACTGAGAAATGTTTAACTTTATTTCGAAACATTCAAAATATATTACAGTTATGTTATTGGGAAGAAAGTTCCAAATATTTACAATACGTTTGGGGGAAAAAAATTGTAATTCACATCAGTGTAATTTTAAGACTTAAATCTAAAGTTATTACCATTTGTAAGAGTGTATTATGAGTGTCGGCATTAATCGAGAAAAATGTATGTACATTGGGGTCACCTAAATTATATAACGTTTTCTTACACATAGAATATCAAACTAGATATGTCTACTTTCAAGAGAAAGAGATGTTGGAGGATTTGTTTTTGTTAACCATATACATATTTATAAGGTAAGTGGCACTTATAAAAATACAGAGTGAAATGTTTTTGATCAAAAAAGAAACAATGTTTTTTTTATTTAGGGATTCTAATTATGAATGTAGTAATCAAGAGAAGGGCGAAAATAAGTAACGCAAGCTCAATTTAATGAAGTATTATTTGTTGATAGTTAAACATTGTGAATTCTGATTCTTGAAGTATACATAAGTTATATATGTATGACGAAGTATTTACACAATATTGTATTATTTTATTTACAGAAAAAGCAGGGCAAATTGAGTGATCAGTCTTCAGCCTCTCCATCCCAGGGATCACGTCTTACTTGGGATCAAAATAATCAAAGAGGTGAGCATGAATCGATATTATTGTATTGATCAGTCGATATTATGTTGACTTGCATAATAATGTAAGTTTATAGAGTAGGCGTAGTTAGTTCTTAAAAAACTTTATTGGTAGCCTAGAAAACACTTAAGCTTTTAACTTCTCAAATAACAAGAATTGGGAAAATTATGACTAAACCATGAAATTTCTACGTTTTAGTACATACCATAAGGTTCATTTTAAGATTGGGAAGTAAGTCAGATTTGACACAACAATCTATTAATAACGTTGAAATAGAATACCCGATTAGTTGTCTGAATGGTGGACAAACTAGGGAAAGTTGATTAAGTTCTAATATGCAATCAATGAAATGCTAAAATATTTAGATGCTAAAATACTTAGAATGAAATTTTTTAGTAAAATTTTATCTACAGATATTTTTTATTGTATCTAAAATTGCATAACATATTTTATACCACCTGTAAATTGTCAACTGGTGTTCGACTGAATTCAGGATTGACTCTATTTACCATAGCTTTGTTTTACTTTATAAACATAAATTGCCTATTTGAAAAATGGCGTCATAATTTAAAGAATATGTTTGTGGTCAAAAATATAGATCCTTTCTAGATCTTTAACAACGATCATAAGAAAGACTTTTAGTAAATATATGATTCGATGTTTATATATATTGATTAATTTCTTTGATATTTACACAGTTTAAAAATATAGTTTTAAAATCACAAAATAAAAAATTTGAAATATATATATATCAATCAATTATGAATATTAAGTATGAAAAGTATAATCTTAAAAATGCATTATTTGAAATCATAGAGTACACATAGAGAAACGACTCTAAGGGCGTTGCTATGGATTTTGACTCCAAAATAAATAAAATATATTTTTTGATAGTTATTAGTTAACTACAACTACTATAAATATTTATATATAACAAGTATCACTTTATAATTAATTAATAATAAAATAATCAATATATTACACGGTAATTAAGAAATAAATTACTATTATTGTGGTTTTGTTTACATTGACGGCCGCCATTCATGTCTACCCTGGCAAATGTTTTAGCATTGAAAATGCCAGGAAGTGATAG
>JAYRBW010078639.1:0-24208 GCA_036023295.1 Invenusta paracnida | reverse complement strand
CATTACTCATGAAAAGTTTTTTGCTTGTGTTTTAGTATTTTCCTGGGGGTGGTCAGTTAATTAATCACAGCACTGTACATATTACTTATATGTCATTAGGTAAGGTCTCCAGAACAATTCATTCGCGCAGTAGAATAGCATTTAGAACTCGAAATGGATTATCTCACTTATAGTTTTTCATCGATTTCTTAGCAATATGTTGTTTAGAATATGTTTAAAGAAATCTAAGATCATAAAATACAATTAATTAGCTTGTAAAACATGAATTTATTTTATCTATATTTTGCAAGCAAATATAGATAAATAAGGAATACATTCACATTTGACTAATAATAAATAGTTAAAATTATTAGGTCATAGTTTAGCAACATAACAGTACCTATAGATTAATTATTAAAACTAAAAACTAAACACAGAGTCTTCAGATACTTAAAAAGACTCTGTGCTTAGTTTTTAGTTTTAATATACAATCCAGATACGTGGAAACCCCATTTTATTAGATTATTATTGTTTGGGAACCAATTCTTAAGTAAGAAAATTGAAGTATAAAATATCATTACTTCCATAGAAATACTTTTTATCATATTGGTAATATAATAATATGATTTACATATTTCAGTATAATAGAATGCGAAATTACAAAAGTTTAAGTCGAAAAGTAAGGTAGTTGGCCGAGTGGTCTAAGGCGCTGGATTTAGGCACCAGTCTTTCGAGGGGTGGGTTCAAATCCCACAGCTGCCATTGCATCTTATAGAAATTACATTTATTTTTATGCATAACATTTTATATAAAATATAAACAAAATATATAATCAATAAATATATACATTAATATAATATAATATGTAAGCCAACGCTACAAACATTCAGTCAACAATTAAATGATTTAAATATTTAAATATATCTGTCTAATAACATATTATATTATGCGTTGTTATATATATGTATAAAATATATTTATAGACACGTAGTTTTTATGAAATCGGTGGTATTTAAAATAAACTTTAACGTTAATGAATAATAAATGAAACGTATATTTAACATGCATATACGTTTTAACTAAAATTACCTGTTGTCCAGTTTCCTTTTCAAATGTATACTATTATAATCAGTTATATTGTAAGCATTAAGGAGAATGAGTTTTTGACATTAAAATCAAGCATTTTGATTATTACATATATGCCAAATAATATATAAAATAATCGTTGTTCTAGGTATAATAAATAATGTAGGAATTAAGTTTCCATTAATCTACAAAATAGAGTATTTTGCATATACTAATTTCATATTTATTGTGCTATTTATTTATTTTTTAAGTTTTAAGACTAAAATAATTGGCAGCTGTGGGATTTAAACCCACGCCCCGAAGGACTGGTGTCTAAAACCAGCGCCTTAGAACAGTCGGCCAAGATAACTTGTTTTCTCTAATTGAAACTCTGATTATATGATAATATCGCATTCTTTACGCTGAAATAGGTTGGATATGATACTATATATAAGTATCTATGATATTTATGTATTATAGTTATATTTAATAGTATATTATTATTTTTTATTATTTAACTTAATCTATTACAAATTTCCGAACGTCAATCAGCGAGATATTTTTTATATTTTCTGTTATACGTGTAAAGTTCATTCATTGGATATGGCGTTCTTGTTGCTATAGCATTGATGATGTTTCTAAAAACATCTACAGGTCTAATTTTTATTTTTTTATTTTAATTGAAGCGGTAAACTTCATTATTATATTATTTCTATTGTTTATTTTATATATCAAATTAAAACTCTGATCATTCACTTTCATTGTAATTTAATATTTCCAATTTATGCCAAAATTAAGAAGTGACATACGGATTTTTATGCAATATATAATACGTGTATATCAATTTTAAAACATAGATATAATCAAAACACATGATAAAGCATGCATTTAAATGGTATATCCTTGTATTTACAACAGCCATATATCTTATATAATGTTTAGATATACTGCTAAAATCATGAAAATCATTTTACTGAATTGGTTATATTAAAAATCTTTTGAACATAAATCAAATTGGTCAAAAACAAAGAACACTATATAGTTTAAAAGATTTGGTTTTTAAATAACTTTTATTAAGTAAACTTCTCTTTAAAATCCTTATATAAATTTCTAATCTTTTGTAAATGTTATCAAAAGATGTTATATAAAGACAACAATAAATTAATAATTTATTAATTAATCACAATTTCTCAAAGGCAATTAAAACAACTGATATAATTATTAGGAAGCTTTTATTACTTATAATTACCAACAATTATAATTTATACAAACGATTCTCTGAACAAATATCTCCAGATCATTCAGACGAATAGGTGGCGCAATAATACAATTTTCCACATATATCAAACATCAATAACATATGAAATTGGCATGTGTCTGGTAACATAAATAATAACACTTGCTGAACAGTGGTAACCAAAAAATAAAATAACAAGCGTAGTTCATATCTAAATAAAAAACAGGGAGTCAATTTATCAATAAATCCAAATTTTTATTTTTATAAGAAATTGTGCAAAAAGTTGGTGGAGTGATATTAAAATCAAGATAAAAATCACTAATATAATTAACTGTATAAAATGTGGCATGGTGTGTGTGCCAATTTTACATGTTATTTTATTCAGTATTCTACAGCCATCACTTTCTTTCACATGACGTTCAGACAATCGTTTACTGCTGATGACAGAGAGAGATGGCAATAATAGAATTAAAGTCTTGCAACAGCGTTGAATATCGCCTATTATAAGCAGAGTTATATGCCAGGGAAGATCCGGGGATAATCTAATAATTCCAAATTATCTCACCAACACGCACGGAGTCGGCAATTCTCCCTCTTTTTGTGCATGATATCAGTTGTCTGTCTGATTGCCTGCTGAGAACTATATTTCGTTTTTATTCTTTCTTATATAGCTGCTAACTTAGCCACAACAAATTTCTTTAATAATCGGGCGAAAATCTATTTTTTTAGAGAAAATGTAACCGACAGTATATATCGATGATATCGATGATATTGTGATATCTTTTATTAGATTATATTGACACCCTGATGTGAGCTATGCTAAGCAAAATGGAACAAAGCAAGCCGCAAATAGAACTTATGTCTACTTCAAGAAACCGTGGCAGCGATTCAAAAGTGTTGAAAGTCGTATTATAAATATAGAGCGGTAAAATAAAATTATTAGTTAGCTAGTGATGTGATCAAGGCGACATTTTGATTATATTAAACAAAAACTTTCAATAAAACAAATCCCTATAATGACGGTGTAAAATAAGTTTGATTTTATTATTCTGGACATAGAAAAGTTAATAATTTGTCTCCACCAACGGTTTCTGAACATTTTACAATACTTTCGATCAAGATGAGAGAAACATTGGACTTTGTAACACAACAGCAACATCGTTTGCGTGTTCCCTTATTACATTCCATAAATAATAAATTGATACCTGCCAGCGTTATCGAAGTATATTTAGAGACACTATAGGGGAAGAGAAAAAAGTCCAATTATAACAGTAAAACAGTGAAAATCATCCCTGAAATCTCGACGCACGCTAAAGTGTTACAATGTAGAGGGAGTGAAGAGGAGGTGAACTATTGTGATGCATTCCCAACAGGAACAAATCAATTCCATCCTCGATCATACATATCGATGAATAGAAAAGAACAATTTTCTACGGGAGTTTATCTGAACTGCAAGTAATAAAGTACTATTCAATTAAATGTGTTTAGAAATATCTAACACTACTACACAATAAAAAAGTCCAGTTACTTCAGTTAACTAAATTTAACAGACGGTCCAGTGTATTAAAAATTTTAGTTCTGTTCCGAATCACTCGTACGTACCACAATAAGATTTTGAATGCGAAATGAGATCTAGAATGGAAAAAAGAAGGAAAGCAAGATATCTACATTTCATGCTTATATCTGTGGTTACACATTACAAAGGAGAGTGGTATAGATTAGGTTGGATTGGTGAGGTTGTGTGATTGAAGGAAAGTAAGATAAGGTGGATGAGGAGTCTCATCTTCAGGATTGCTTTCAAGGAGGCCCCAGGGAGGTATTTCTGACTGACCACCATAGCTTGCGGACTTACATAATAAAGTAAGCTCAAGACCACTTGAATAATTGATACCCCATAAACTGGAGAGCTTCTAAATGGATGGAGCGTCCAGCGTTGGTTGTGCTAACTCTCAGACGTATGTGTGTGTGTGTATGTTCAATGTATGTAGGTACACACATACATCTCACACTGGCTGATCAAACGAGATTCTATTCCAGCACTCACCACTGGATAGAAAAAAACCATTTTAGAATATAAAGAGCATTAATTTTCTATAATGGTCCTACAGCAAATTTCTTTGTCATAGTTTCATTTTCTTTTTAATTCTCTCGTTTTGTAAACTGCTTATACACGAGTTACACTCTTTTACAACACGAAATCCAATTTCGTGTTTATACAGAGCAAGTCTTTAATAACAAAAACGAGTATTTCCATTTTTTATTTAATCATTAAGTGACTAAATAGTGGTTTTCTGGCATATAATTAAGATGAATGATGTCAGCTTTAATACTAAAGAATGTAACATTGCATTATTCTTGTATGTATTAAAGATAAAAACAATAATTACAAGTAGTTCTAAAATTTAAAAGTTTTAATTTGAAAACATTAAAGCCAAGCAAGCATTTTAGTTATCAAGTTTATCCATACTTGGTGAAATAAATAAATACACGTTTTAAAATTTTGTTAAAAAAAATTATCACAAAACTGTAATCCACATTTGCGTACATATGATAGTTTTTAAAACTATAACATTTTATTTATTTTTCTGTATTAATTGATCATTTTAATCTCATATTTTCACATTAGTAAATGCATATATAATTAAAAGGTATAACATAGTCTTGTTAATATACTTGTTAATAGTTGATCAAATTATTTATTTAAAAATTAAAAAATGTATTTGATATTTATAAACAATAATAATAATTTTCGGGGTAAATTTTAAAATCATTTTTATAAAGTGCTGTTATATAGAGTATTACACTTAAAGTTTAAAGGATATTATTAACGATATCAATAGGAGTGAAACGTACATTTGTTTTATTTTGTAATATTTTGATACTAAAAACAAAAAGATCACATAGTCGTTTTAAAATGCTTCATTTTTAAATCTCAAGCATAAAAAATTGATTTTTCTCTAATCTAATCTAATCTATTTTATTCTAATTTATTAATTGAAGAAACTAACTTCTATTAAAGATAGACGTAACACATTAAAACGTATTTTCATCAGTTAAAAATGAGTTAGAAAAAAATGGGGAGAACTGAAAATACGATAGAAAAGTGGAACATTGCGCGCATTAGATTATAAAAATCGATTTTAAATTGGAAACAATTAGAACAGAGTGGCTTTTTTAAAACGCAGTGAAAGCTGAAAAGTCTGGCAACATAGTTTATAACTAAGATTAAAATGTTATTTTTTAAATTGGTTTAAATATTTTAGTTTTAGTATGTAATAGTCAATAATTATAGTCAATTAATTGTTATAATCAATACGTTTCAAATAAACTTAATATCGAAACAAAATTTAATATGCACTGCTCGCGGGTCGTTTTATTCATTTTGGTTAGAATCAAGTTGGAGGCGAAGGGAATGGTATAGCATATCAGAACAATTCATTTTAACACCAAACTACAAATTTAGTTTTCTAAAATTGTCATTAAAAAATTTGAAAAATCAATTATGGCATATCTGGCGACTGAGCTTACTTCTTCAAATCACAGTTTTGCTTCATTTTTTATTGATTTTTCTCAACAAAAAATCAGTTTAAAGGAAATCGTATTTTACTTTATGAACGTAAACTACAACTAAAACATGAATATATTGAAATTATGACACAATAACTCTATACGATCAAAAATATATAATAATACCTATTGATTAAAATAGTTATATATCGCTTATCGCTTATCGATGACATACAATTGATTCTCTATACAAACCCCTTCCTTTCCCTAATATATCCCCCCACTGCACCATACCTATTTCTTCTTGGCTTCTTTGAACAGAACATCTGCTTGCCCACACACAACAACTACTACTATTGACTATGTATATCATTTTATAGGATTATAGAATAATACAGTCTGCTTTGGAAAGGGATGTGCTTTGGGGCCAAAGCGATTAGCAAAGTCTGTGGTCGAGATAAAACCGTTTTAATGCCCCTATTTAGTAGAAAAGGGCGACGTGCTCAGAGTTGACTAAAACTGATGCTGCGCTATCTTGGAAAGTAAACATATACGGCAAATTTCACTTGGAAACCTTTGCTATTTTGCAAGGATTTTTTTCGAAGTAAAGTATAAAGTAGGAAATTATAGTTGGGGTAGCTAGGGTTAGTAGGGTATAAAATAGGAGGGAGGAAAATTGAGTACAGTCACTAAATATATATTTTTTGTCTCCTCGGCTTTTAATACAAACTTGCTCTATAAAATGATAATAAAGAACTTCCTGCGATTGAAAAAAAACCAGGTAAAATGCAAGCCTCTAAATTATAAAAAAATACTCCTTATGAAGCGTATAAAATATATTGTAACATAATTGTTTTGTTATTTTTGCAGATTTTTCCTCAAACAAAAGCTATTCAATTACGATAGAAACAAAATAACATAATTTTGTTTTTTATTAGGAAGAAAGACAGAGGAGAGCTATTAGGAATGTTAAGAATGCAATAAGGAACACATTACAAGATTATACAAGATTATACAAGATCGAAGTCAATATAGTCGACACACATACACAGCGCTGGCTTCTTTGGCTGCGTTTAAGAGGAACAAGAGATCCTTTTCCTAGACGTCGATTTCATAGAAATTGGACAGACCTAAGAGATCAGAAAAAGGAGGAGAGAAGTGAGAAGAGCGAGCCATGAACCACAAAACCGTTAAAGCGTCAGGGGAAATCCTGAATGGACCACGCGCATATACATATATAAACGATACTATCTTCTTCTGGCTTGACTTGAGTAACACACAAGTCGCTTGCATAGGACAGACAACAACGGCTACACATACGCTAAATGAGTCTAGCCTGTCTTGGCGTTCTTCTTTCAGATAAACCTACTGTTTGACTAGTATCGTCATCTCTTCTCAGAAAACAGTATCAAAGACCAATGCGTCTCCTTGTTTTTTATTGGGATTCTTTTCATTTTCCCGTTTCTTTAACTATCAAATTCACAGAAGTCCCCAAATTCCAAGTGAAGTGACGATAGATGATCATAATTTGGCCATCTTTGCGTTCCTTGTGCAATTTTCCCGTTCACTGAGGCATGCCTGTCAATTGACACACGAGGTACCTGTCCATCTTGAATAGCAGTCAACTTTATCTGTCTTCAATAGTCTCTTCTCTCAATAATTCTTTCAAAAATACTTTTGGTCATTTGGCAGAGTGCGTGAGAGTGAGGAGGAGAAACTTGGTAGAAAAAGTTTTGGAAACTGGCATTAAACTAAAAAAGGGGGGGGGGGGTTCTTTGTCAAACTGGAGGCATGGCATTATTTAAGAGGAAAGATTGAAAGAGAGATTGCAAAAATAGAAACTGACGAAAAACATAAAGTTTAAATCGCGATTGACCACGTGCAACCTGATCCAGCCGATAACTTGAAACTCTTCAAATCAATTCGAGAAAATCGAGCAATTAAGTCTTGTTTGTCTGTCTGGCCATCTTGTCTTTTCCCCAAGAAATCTTTCTATCCACGTCTCCTCCCTCATTTTCTCTTTTTCCAATCTTACATCATTGACTCAAAACAATCTATGTTAGTGTTTTTTTATGGTATGAAATGCACTGTTATAGCTTATAAAAAGTCAATATCAGGAAAAATACTGAAAATTAATTGAAACCGTCTTTATAGTCTTTTTTCTGTTTTTGTTTTTATATAGTACATATGGTTGTGTGGCTTAAGTAACCTATAAAGTGAAATAATTAAAGGTCAAAAAGATAAAAGTGAACATTTTATAATGTTTTGAAATAATAGCCAAGTCTGCTAATTGCTCGTATACAAAAAATGCGAATTCAATTCACGTCAAGTTTATAGTGTTAAATTTTTGATACATTCTAAAGCTAATAAAATTCCAATAAAAAAAACATTAAAAAACTTACAAATATATTACCTATATAAGTCCTAAATTTCGTACCTCATATATATTTTTAATAATTAGTATTAATGTCCATGTATTAATCGACATAAATTTATGTATCAACATAATTTTATACACGCATGTTTTTGTATTTTTTAGACCAAAATATCTTTATAAACACAAGATACGAATGAATTATAATACAGACATCTATCGTTTAGAATTGTATAATGCTCTCAAGAGCCTATAAACTGAATAAAACCTTTATTATGCCGCAGTTTAGCAAATTTGGTGGCGGTGTAGTAATTTAGTTTATTATACACAAATAGTTGAGAAACAATACAACCCTCTTGTAAATTTAACGATTTCTGAAAAATACTAGTATGTAGATTTATTCGATACTGTTCTCTTGTCTCTTATTGTGTGTGTAATTTAGAAGGAGAACACGAGCTTTTTGTTTTAAGGTCTTAAATGAGGTCAGAAAAATATGTCAAATTAATATTTCTTTATAAAATTCTAGCCTTGTTAATAGATATATTTGCAGAATCATTTCATAAGCGTCTAATGCGTGTACCGTATTGGATTACATGTTACAGATATGTACCAATGTGTTTACAAAGTATACTTATACATCTGATTTAAAATTTCCCTTAAAACGATATATTGTTTCACAGTTATGTATAGGTACTATTATAGTGTTAACTGCTAAGTAATATGAGTATAGATACACTAAAATGTACACCAGATGTTTTAAATTATATATATATTCTAAGAACTATATTACTATAAAAATATAAATGAATATACATATATACATGTATGTATATGTATATACACTATGTATGTATATATAGGTATCTATCATAACATAGCATTTTGCATGTTGTAATAGTCCCACTATATATAAACAGAATAAAGTAAACATTCATTTATTTCAAATTAAGGAACAGCTGTAGAATAACTCTTATATGAAATATAAACAATGTTTTGAAGTGTTTAATAAGAAAAAAGCAATACATTTTTATAAAAAGAATTATTGTTTAAGTCTGAAGATTTACATCAAACACATCTATTTTTCATTAAAATACATGAAATATGTTTAAAGTAATAGTATAGCAAGAAAGGTTGCAGTGCCTGGATGGTTCAATTTTAATACTAAATTTGAAACCGATATTACCTCAAACACTTCTAAATGAATTAAAGGCTACTAAAGTTAATATAATATCTAAAACCTTATCAATATCTTAATAACAATTAAATTACATTAACAATAATTGTTCTTCGTGTTACCTTTCTAACTAAAAAATAGACAGATTTTGCAATGATTAATTTATAATTACTTAGTAGTTACGGCTCTTTTTTAAATGAATTCAAATGTTCCAATTACTACAGTATAAATTGCTTGTCAGCAAATTTAGAGTCTTCTTCAATTGTGATTGACTCTATCAGTTAATGAATGATGCAAGAGTCTGGAATTATATATAGTTTTATAGGCTTATACACTCCATTCTTGAAACCTAACGTGTATAGAATCAGTTGATTTAATTTACTCAAATGGAAGTTAGGGAATACATGTATTTTGACGTACCTAAAATACAATTACACAGAAACACAAAATAAGAGAATCTGGCTTTATAAGTAGACGGGGATTATTTTAAAAAGCATACCATATAAATAAATTTTAGTATATATTGTTTACACAATGTTTATTTATATATATTTATAAATATAAGTTTTATGTAAGCTGTGATGTAAGCTTTAAAAATATATTTTACTAAGAATAAGTGCACTGTGCTATAAGCGTTTAATGATGCTTTTGCATAAAACTGTATTAAAACTTAATAATAATATAATTTTTATAAATATATAACTTTGATATTGTTTTAAAATAACAATATATTAATAACACAGTTTAAAATAATATTAAACATGTGAAATAAATAACAATTATTCACTATTATAGTTTATTAATCAGATTATAATACGTCATTATTAAAAAAAATTGAAGTAAATCTGAATTCTTCAATTTGGAATGAAATTGAATGACTATTATAGTGTTCATTAATCTTATTTATTCAATAATATACAAATTATATTATATATTATTTTAAATCTTACTAGCTCCCATTTAATATTTCATGTTATATAAGCCTACGCTTAATTTTTGTGATTTTTGATGTCTAATTTAATATTCTTTTTACGTAAAAATATGAAATTCCAATAAGTCTAGTATGAGGATAACAAATGCATACAATGAATAAAATCCTACTTGACCCATCACGTTCGGCTCATTTATAAGGTGTCAAGTAAACCAACAAACTTTACTCACCATTCCTGGCTTCGACAATCAAAGAAGTCAACGCTGCTTGCAGCATCATTTGCATCATCGATCTGAATGTGCCACATGATTCCTGGAATTATAAAATTGTTTAAAAAAAGTAGTGAGAGTAGAGCATTAATTAAATTGATATATATGTATAATCACATCGAAGTTTGTTAAATAAGAATATCGAATTCTTAAGAAAGAGTGTGCTCAGTAGAAATGTTTTTATACCGGTTATTATTTGTAATTTATTCACAATAAAATATTCACAACTTATTTATTCACAACTCATTAGAACAGAAGAAATACTAGCTGTTTTTATTTTAGTGTGTATGTTTAAGGACAGGCTTAAATTATAGATAATGAACGGTTTTCTGAAAGTCAATTTGAAACAACGCTTTTGCTACTTTAATTTACTGATTAACTTGGGGGGTGCGGAGGGGGCTTCAAAGCTCCCCTACCGCATTTTGCTGTGATTTTTAAATGAACAAATGAAACAATGTAAGCTTATTTGACTCAATAAATGTTTACAACTTTTAACGATATATTCACTATCGTGCTCCCAAACTCACGTCACAACACACTAAAAATGCACCCTTTTGTAAAAAACGAGTTAAACATTTCTTTTTATTTAAAAAATTCATCTCTCTCAAAACGACAATACTCTGATTCGGGTACCTACTGATTAATTTCGTGCAATAAGTCACAAAATACAATACAAATAAGTTTTTCTCTAAAAAATTTTTAATTTTTTCTCTTTTCATTTTTATAAAAAATGTTTTGATCATTTTATCAATAAGATATGTTAGAAAACGTTTTTTTTAACTACATTCGAAAAATTCTATTCCACTATGAAGTTTAAAAAATTATGGGAGATGGTGGGGGCGGGGGTTAAGGGTGGAGAAACCTTATGAGCCTTATGAGCCTTATGAACTTCTGTCCGCCAGGATAACTTATAAGATATATTATTTGTGGACAGCTTAAACAATAATACTACAAAACAGGAAAAACTAACATCTTTACAATCTCATTAAAAACGTTTATAAATAAAGCATACATAAACTTTCCTTTTTAAATCAACTAAATTCTGTATTATTTATGTTTGTCTGTAAATTATGCATTTGCTATATATAAACGATATTACTTCATTCTTTTCATTTTGAAGAGCATAAACCACATCAACATAGGAGATAATTATACTCAAAAGATGTCGGATGTAACAAGAAAATTATACTTTTCTTTATTAAAATGATCCTATAGACCACAAGGCAAACACGTTTTAATTGATCTCGTGATTAACTCAGTTATATGCTATCTATACATTCCTGTATATTTGAAAGCAAAAGAGGAAGTAGCGGATTTTAGAATAATCTTTACGCTTAGTATCCATAAACAAAGAATAATCTCTTACAAATTCAAAATACATACTTTTATAACGAAATGTATGTGAATCGTACGCATTTGATAGAATGTTCCGTAATTAATTAGGTAAAAGCGCAATATATAATATATTCATTGATCAGTGAGGTAATAGCACAAATTAAATAATAGTTATAATACTGCGTACCATCCGATTGTGTGAAGATATAATGTATTGCTTCGATATTTATTTCCTATTCACATATATTACCGAATCAACTTGATCTAATTGTAAAATAGCGCAATGTATGTTTTTGTGGGTGTGTGAGCTATATTTGGTCCGGATATTTTAGCCCTTCCAAAATGTTCTATTAAACTGAATTCGTATCGTATGAATGCTATTATGGTCAAGAATGTGGTAACCGTAGAGTAAAAAACACAGAGTTGTCACTTTCAGAAAAATTGGCGTATTTTAATTAATGCTATTTAAAAGTAGACCGGCAACTATAAACAAGTGCCATTTTAGTGTAGTTTTTGTTATATGTATAATATGTGATAAAATGTATAAAAGAAATGACAGTAAATGCTGCTCTGCTCTACAATTTCATGCATACCATTATCAGATTACTTCACAGAAGATTTAACAAGTTTCCAAAAGATCCATTGAATTTTAAATCTTACATTCACATTTTTATCAAACAAGGTATCATAGTAATTTTTCCGTTTCTTTGAATATAGAGTATATAAACTGTTATGCATGTTTTCTATAAAAACAATTCAATACATCTCTGTCTGTAAGAAAATATTTACTATGCTAATAGTTAATTATTCAATTTTGATGACAATTTTAAAATATATTTCCATTTAATGCATTTTGAGGTTTTTAAATAGTTATACATATTGAATTTTCTCCTCGACTACATTCACACTTTTAGGTAATCACTGTTAGATCATGTAAAATAAAGAACCCGTGGTTGTGAATGATACCACATTTCCAATAATTTTTATGTATACCTTTTTATTTTACAGGTTCAAAAAATGCCACTAAAGGCTAAAGATCCAGAAAAGTGTAAGTTAACTCCATATTTTATAAGAATGAAATACATTTACTTTCATCAATATATCGCTTTTTTTTAATTATGTCATAAATTCATGTTATACATTTATATATGTTTTAAAACTCATGCACCTTAAGTAGAGGGTTTAGGTGGAAAATTTGAATAATTACAAAATGTTTGTTGCTCAATATTGATACTCTGTTTTATAGAATAGATTATAGAGATAGATATTTTAAAATAGATTATAAAATAGATATCAAGTTAGATCAAAATATAGCTGTAAAACTGATCCACTAATTTAAAAAATTAGGACACATATCCTTTTTGCTTCATCCTAGTCCTAGGATTAGGGTTAGATTTACAAATTAATTATTAATAAATACTATTTTGTATTAATTAATAAATACATATCTATAGGCTTAGGTATGGTTTTCAGTGAATTCTGTGAAAGTATAAAAAAAGAGCTGGAAAGTCTTAAAATTGATTATTTTAGCCTCTTAGAGTTGATTTCTTCAAAATGTGTTTTTACTCTGTGATAGATTTTTCGATTTCCACTTCGTTTCCGATTTTAATTATAACAATAGTTCTTCAAGGATTTTTAAATCTCTGGTATTCATTAAGTTGACGTAAGTTTATCCGCAGATAATAATCCAATAATCTATAATGGCCTTTACCAAGAGATCAATAGAAGTGAGGCAACACGTTTTTCACACGACATTGGCCGAAATAATCTAATAAGCTTATTATGTCGGTGAAGCAACCGCATTACAGAGTAGTAATTTATTATAACTATTTACATATTTCATATTAATTATAGCTGCACTTAGAATAGCAGCTTAAATAATTTATATTTCCTATTATTCACTTACAGAGAATGATGTTGCTGCAGAGTTACGGTTGCAGATGTTGCTGCTGCTACCCATGGGCTATTACCATGCATTACTATTGACATAAAACCAAACTCAGTCTATATATTGACATGTACATAGTAAGCTAGATATACCTAAATATATATATATATATATATAATAGATATACGTGTAGATTGCGCTAATTTATAAATAGTTGAGCATATTAAAATAAACATTCTAATGCCTGATATGAGGCTGATATGAGCCGCTAGTCATTACACTGATCAAAAACAAGTGATCACACCAATAACTAGACGTAGGAATGAAAATTGTTTATTTCTTTACTGAAAAAGGGAAATATAAGGTTCATTTAATTCTTCGAATCCAGTACACAGAGCTACGAAACTTTGTTTATATTATAATGCAATCAATGATCTGAACTAAAGCCTACATTACGGGTATATAAGTATGTTCATTGGATATTTTTGACGACTCATTCTTTATATAGATTAAATGAACCATTAAAATGCGCGATACAATCAAACCGACCATATATTAGGAATGAATATATACTTGGTCATTTACCACATAGTGAATGTACATAATGTATCACAATTGTTAAAAATATGTTTTATTGAAGATTTTTATTAAAGAAACTGCATTAATGAAGTGTTTTATAGCTAGTTTCTCTTTTACCTCGTTTCCTTTCGAATGCTATACGCACTACTCTTTTGATCTACTTTACCTAGATGCCCCTTTCTTCTCTTTGCAGTGCCATCTTTTAATGTTTCTACTCCCTCTCACTTTTTCGCAACTTTTTCGCAAATCGAGTTTGCTGGACCAATTTGAGCTTAAAGATAAGAGTATAAAAGGTACGATAACAGACCTTTAGACGGTTATAGGCTTTCGTTAGTAGCGCTTTCCTCTGACACATTATACTAAGTTATCGATATATTTATAGCGTAATATGGAGCTAAAACGTGGCACAGATCAAATAAGTACACATACTCGTAAATTTTTTAATGCGCTATTTGTGAGCGAAATAAAAATTTAGTATGATAGTTCATCGAGAAATCAACAAAAGCAATTCCATTAATATATGCAAACGAATTCCTCTTTTATAGTTCAAAAAAGGGGAGCTATCAACACCTAAGATCCCATGAGATGTGTATGTCAGTGAGTTCAATGTCATCAAGGCTACATGCATGTATCCAGTTTGATGGTTGGTGTTTATGCTCTCCGCTCTTCCGAATGTTTTATTTAGCTGGAGAATAATGAGAGGAAAGAAATGAGGTGAGATGAGACTGGAAAAACTGGAAAAGGTGAAAACTTGACGAGATCACCACCTAATGTGGCCAAGTGTGTTATCTCTGGATGTCATATATACAAGTCACCCGAAAAGTCAGAGTAAGCTAGAAACGATGTGTATGTATGGGGAAAAATTTGAATAGATAAGCGAAATCGATCTAATCGTTGCGCATTATACCACTCCATCCCATCCCACCCTTCCTCACCCTCTCATTTTATGTCGGTTTAATAATGGTTTCATCTCCGATAATGGAAAATTACATGAATCTAATGAATATGTTATAAAACTAATCTATTTTAAGATGGAAATTTTAATTCTTTCAGATATACATCTATTCATAGCAAATTTGAAATTAGAAATTTGCAATAACGTATTTCTATATGCATTCTTACGTAATATTATGAAATTCCAGTATGAAAGTTTAGTATGGGAATAACAAATACACACATAATGAATAAAATCTTTACTTGCCCCTAAATCGACGTTAAACCGACGTTATCTCACAGTCGATAAAAATGTCTAATAAAATATTGTAGTATCGATAGTAATTAATACCATATTAAAACAAGTGTATAATTATTGCTATAATTACACAATTACATGTGTTAAATAATAATTTGTTTCTAGTTACATAAAAATTTGCATCACATTTCTGAATTTTATTATTTATTTAGATGTAATAATACTATCAGAATACCATATAATATATATAGTAAGATATAAATAAATAGTTCTTTAATTTTTTGCTTATAATACATTAAATACCATTACACCATTCTCTTTTATATACATGAATAAATTACTAACATAAAGTAATTCCCACTTCTAAATTTCAATAAAAATACTTTAGTTTTTGTCCAATACATTTATTAGAAATTATTGTATCTATGTTAAAATATATATATGCAAATTGACATATAGTACATTTGAATATGTTGTACTATATAATCAATATAATTATATATATACGTTGTTGTCGTTATTAAGAAAGCTAATAATGCAGCGCATTTTTACTGATTGATTAGTACAGGCAACGAAACTCAAAGCAAATATCTATAGTCTGTCGTATGTTCTAAAACCATAACTCAAAACACAAATGGACAAAAGCACAGTATTATTGATCCCATGACATATATACACACGTGTATAAAGTATATAACTGATATATAGTAGCACACCGATATACTGTTTTAAAGTCGCAATATATAATATAGTTTATAAAACCAAATGTATTGAAAATACTAAACAGTGTCCATGATTCATGCATTTCACCATAGAGTTCTGTATATTATAGTCCCACAGAACATTCCATATACCTGAGCACTCCGTATGCTTGTGGCAAAATTCTATTTTTTTCCCCTTTTATCGATTGCCTTGCACATGAACAGTTTAGTTTATTATTGAGTAGCCTGGATCAATATTCAACCATGTGCTGACACTGTAAACTATTTATTTATATTTGCACAAATTGAATGTTTAGGAGTATAGAGCTCATGTGTGCTCTTACGCATGTAATGTGTAATTATCAACCCAAAAGGAAACCAGATGTATTTTAATAATAATTTCTGAATATCTTAGCTATAAAGTTAAGCAACAAAAATGTGACCATAGAAATAAAATAGCATATAGGTTCTTTACAAATATTATCTAGCTAAATGCATGCAACATATAATTTAAGAAAAAACGATATTCAAAAATTGAAAAATGTGAAAAATCATTTTCAACATAAAATCTTTATAAGCATTTTACAAAATAGATATATGAATATTCCACTTTTTAGGAGAATGAATTTAATTTTCATAAAACTAAAAATAAAAGTTTGAAAAAAATGACTTATAACAAAATATTAAGTAAGGATAAATTTGAGAAAAATAGACAGTAAAACTATGATACGCACAATTTTTCGAAACAACTAAAATAAAAATCGAATGAAATAAACAAAAAATTAATATAAAAATATGTATATTTAACTTAATATTTTTCATTGGAATTACATATTTATTGTTTAATATCTGGTATAAGACTTCATGCTAGTTCATGGTTATTACCACAGAGTAATAATACATAGAGTGTTGACTCTTCTTGATTTCATATTATGCACTGCGTTGTAAATCTTCGTCATTATAAATCGATTTATTTTAATGAATTGGCTATAACAAAAATAGTATGAAATATTTGTATTAAATTCATTTTAAGTGCAAAATATACATATTCATAAAATTCTAACATACGTAAGTTGTCTGTAAATATATGTAATTCGTTGTCTGTATTTCTAAAACTGTTTTAGTGCATAAACGATTTAATTGTTGTGAATTTTAAAACATTATTTTGCAAAAGCTTTTTGGTATCACAATAGTAGTATAAAACTGCATACAGAATCAATATGAGTTGGGAGCTCTATGTATAATTATTCCATGGTTATTACGTAATCAACCTTTCAATTACTGCGACACATACAAATATGTAAACATATTCAAAAATATATATTGCTTCTATCCAAAGCAATATTTTTTTCATGATTGAATAATTTTTTTATTGATTTATTAAGCATTTTTGTATTTAGGATATGAATAAAATAACATATACATAGCTTTCACTAGAAGGAGGAAGCAGAACCAACTAGAGACGAGAAGCTAATGAGTTCATATTTTGTATGACTTTGACCTTTTGACGGCATAGAAGTATTATACAGGTCGAATTTCAGGTAATATACATATCTACAGCTATAGACAAGGTGCGAAAAAAGAAATAACTTGAGTGCATAAGTTATGCAAGCTATTTTTGTTTAATAAAAAGTAATACAGATATTTTTGTTTACATTCAACCTTTTATATGATTGTATCTCGTTTCTTTAAAGTTTAAATCCATCGTTGCACTTGATATAGTACTTGTCACTATACACATAGTCTGTCTGTACATATAGGTTTTCGGAATTTTTCTGACAAAATCTTTTATAAAAGTATTTTTAATATCTCCACTGCTCATTATTAGGTATTTAATCAATACAACTGTAAGGTAAGCAAAATGGAAAAAGAACCAGGCGGGTCCCATAGTCTCACCGGGGAAAATCTTAAAGTAACCGAGGGCACTGCCGAAGTACTGCCACTGAAGGCTGGAGTCTGTAGCCAGGTTATCGAGGAAGACCTTATTGATACCTTGTGTCCAGCTGGCTACGTTCTGGATGGCGACCGCTGTTAAGAATTAGGGATAGGAAGGTATCACTTAGGTTGACTATAGCCGGGATGATCCGAATTACTTATTTGAAAATTTGTATGATTTACAATAACTGATAAAACTTCTTCAATGCATTAATTTAGAAATCTTAATTTCGATGGGGTAATATTAATGTCAAAAATAGCTTTGCATTAGATGTATACACATCATTCAAAAATAAATACATACTTATCACATATTACAATGTTATATAAAATAAAATACGCCATAAACTTTATAAACAAATATGTATTTGGGAATGATTGTGCTTATCATTTATATAAACCATCAAATTTATATCCGACATTTGAAGCAATCGATTATTTAAATGCATTAGTTTACAAACTAATAACTATCTAGTAAAATTCAATTTATTTAAATAAGCTAACCAGCAGTTCAAACGTTTTCTGTAATCTGATGTCACGAAGCAAATTAACCAATGTTTCAAGCTTCCATGATGTGCATAAAGGTTAATATAGGCCGCAATAATATTTTCATCATATTTAATTGTTTCTATCTTCTTATATCTACGCATGTGTGTGTCGAAATATTGATTTCGTCGAGCCAAGCCACATAAAAAGTTGATAATTTTCAAGTCCCATGTTGCTGCGTCGCGTTGCGTTTTATGCGTACATAGACTTTAACTATTCTATAGATTTATTCAGTGATAAGTTAATTTCGTGTGAACGATCCGAACTAACTCATTTAATCTTCTAGCGTCTCCAAGCAGTTAAATACTATTTTGAAATGTTTTAAATATATATTATATTATAAAGAATATTTATACTGTCATATGAAATTGCAAATGTTATCATAACAGGTAACATATGTTCTAATTAATGTATTGGAGGGAACTATGTTTTTGATATAAGATGTAGGGGACTTATTTCGTAATAATCTTTGAGGGCTCTAAATTTTTGCAAGTGATACAAACTGATGACAGTCAGTTTATATTGCAGTACTGGCTTTGGACCTGTTGAACAATTTTTCCAAAGAGAACGTTGTGTTATAATAAAAGGTAATAAAAAAATTAAAGTTTTATACACTTGAATTTTTATTTATTAAATATGATATTTTTGAGTTATAATATTATAATATTTTGCATTGTGTTATAAATGCATATTGCAATGTAGTGTGTATATGGGATGGCATGAATATTGAGATAATTATACATATAGACTGCATATCTAAAGTTATTATTCTTAAATAATATATGTATAATAATCTAACAATAATTATAATTTCTAAAATATATATATATATAAATATTTACACAGATTTTTAATTTAGAAAAGGTTTCGAGATATAAAGATTTTCTTAAGTAGAAACATTGAAATATATATTTGGAAAACATGTTGAAATGGATAAATTGTATGTTTTTCTATTTATTAAAAGTGACTGAATTATAAAAAAGGGTTTAAGTTGAATAAACCTACTACGAAGTCACTCAAATATTGGAATTATGTATTGAAAGAGAAAAGTGAGATAATTAGCACTAAATTCAATAAATTAATCTAAATTTGAGTTTTCCTCACACCTCTTTCGGAGAGCAAATTACTCCGGAACAATTTGTGAACTGCGGTTAGCTATAAACATGAAATGTTGAAATCCCTTCGCCTTTTGGGTAATGAGTTTTGAAAGTTGCACTGCGTCAACTTATTAAGCAACCCAAAATTTTGTTGTTGATATTTCATTTAATTGTTGATAGAAGGTTTCAAATCACTGAGGGAATAAGCGTATTTTCCATTGGTAAATAATGTGATATATCAGTTATTTAGACTTTAAATGTATAGGAATTGATAGAGAGAAAAGAGGTAAAAAGCTACGTAAACATGAAGATACGTATATAATATATATATATATATTTTTTTTAAGATAAAAACATTAAAAAGAAAAATGTTATAGAATTTTATCGAATAACACCTTTTACCTCAATGGGTAAAAAATGTCACCATTTCTGTTAGGTTTATACACACTTTTAAAAATTCATATCTTCAAATACTGAACAATAAAAAATTGTTTTAATTCAAATAAAATATATATTGACATACATATAAGTATAGCAAATCTAAGTTCTCAGCTTGAAGAAATAATTACAGTATTCGATAACATCATATTGACGACAATGTAGACTATTATGTAAAACATTCCATTTTGTAGTTAATACAAAAACGTGAGGTAATTCGATTCAATAATCAACTAAATCGATAATAAAAACACAATAACAAATTATTGTCAGGGTGCGCAAGCTATTTTATATGATTTCTATGTTTAGAAAATAAGTAATTATACTCGTACATATTAATATTGATAGCCTAACTCAGGATAATGTGAAGTATAGCAATTATATAAAGTTGAAATGATTACCTAAAAATTTCAGTTTAATAATCGATATACGACAAGCCTAATTTATTATATCTAAATTTTAAAATTGAGGATGCAATTATATATATATAACTACAACTACTAAAAATTCCAGATTTGATATGTATTACGCGATTTTTGAGATAAAAAATTACCTTAAGGTTAATTATGTTTGCTTTGAAATTCAAGTTTTATCAAAGTGCATGAAGTAGGTAAATTGGTCTCTGATACTCACATCCATCGTAGACATTCGTAGGCACATGAGCCGTCGAATTCGTGCGACTGTCGTTGAATCCGCCCAAGAGTAGGGAGTCTGGATTGAGTTCCATGAAGGTTTTCGACTGACAAGTCTGCTCACTTTTGGGTGTAGTTATTCGACCACTCGTCTGCAAAGCCTTGGCTCGATGGTAGCGCATGTACCAGCTGTCGCACTGGAGAAATAGATAAAGAATAAGCAAAAAGGTATTTAAAGATGAAATTTCAGGTTTAATATAGGGCAGGATGCAAAGTAAAATCCACAAATATATTATGTACAATGAAGAAAATAGTTATCGAAAGCAAAAATTCTTATAGACTATTAAGCAGTACCTAATGTATTTAAGTGCATTGTTTTAGAATAAATAGTAGTTTTCGCTCTTTTTAAGTTTTTATTTATCGGATGATATTTCTAGAATATTTAATAAGGATCATAGCTGCAAAGTTTCCAGTTTCTAATATTAGTAGTGTAAAAATAGCATGCTTGCACTTCATTGTGCACCTAAATTTACTTGCTATCGGATTTGTATACATTTAATGGATTTAAGTCCATAATGTACTGAGTAATAACCATTAATCAATATATATATACAGAATGGCTATCTAAAATATTTCCATTTTAAATATTGTGCATTTTACAATTGTGGTCAACACAATAATTTCAAAAATAAAATTATATGCAAACTTATTTACATATTAATATAAGACAAATATATTTAAAAATAAATCAATATAATATTTTTACTAGTATTTTTTATCGTAGCAATGAAAAATCCAGAGAGGATCTATATTTTTTATCACAAACTTACTTCTCAAAATTGTTACGCTAGTTTTCATATAATCAATCTATATTTATTAATTATATACGTATTCGTTTATATATTATTATAGAAAAAATACATTTTAAAAATATATCAATATAGTCTTTTTATCGTGATAATTAAAAATCTATTATTGATCTTTATTATTGACCACAATCTTATTTCTAATCAAAATACAAAACAAAAGTACAAAAATACAACAAAATAAAAAATAAATTGTAATTTTTTTAATCATATAATTATTTAACTCGAATATTTAAACAATTAATAAAATAATACCTTCAATGTTAGCTATTGAACTATTTAATTGATATTTTATTAAATTTATAAATATAACAGCCATATAAATAAAAATATGTTAATTAATAAAAGTATGATATTATAAAAACGCGTTATTTTATTCGATATATATAAGATAAAATCGAGGTTTGCCTTGTGACGCACATATAATAGAAAATATTTAATAAAATAATTATGATAAGCCGAAATACTACAATAATTTTGATTTATTTGCGTCCGAGCTTTCGGAGATCCACTTCCTAGTCGATGGACTAAGTTTATTATGTACAGACAGCGATAAAACAAACAGTATTATATTATGCACATGTTCATAAGGTAATAACATGTTCTAGAATAATAAGCATTGTTCAATTGGAAAAATAGACAGTAAAAGTTAAAAATATGGAAATGGTTATAACATAATACGTGTTTAAATATAGTGCATAAAACAAATAAGGTATTTACAAATAATTCCACCTACATATAATAATACATACATACAACAATATGTACATATACTACTATAATAATTACATAGAAAATACAACACACTTATTTAAGTATAGGGTATAAAACGAAACATTTTATAGGTTTGTCGAAAATTAATATTTTTAAGGGGAAAAGATTAAACAGAAAGTGAAAAATATATACAAATACTAAAAGCATACAAAAGAGCGGTTTAGTAGCCCTGAACACCAGGGCACTCAACGTCTCGTCGCAAGGGCAAAAGGAACCAAAAGACCCTGCTGGAAGACGGATAACGAAGAACTTTCCGAGCAAAGTACCCTAAACAAATGGGAAAGAGAAGAAACGACTAGTACTGTAGCTGTCTCACATTAGAACTGGAGAAAGGAATCCATAACTTCCAAAACAAACTAACACAGCAATTCTATAAGAGTGAACCAGCTGAAACCTGAAAAATAAAAACTAGAAACCTTAACTAACACAAAATCGACACTAACATCTGGACAGATGGATCAGTAAAAGAAGAGAACGCGAATGTTGGAGCAGGTATATACCTAGTTAAAGAGAATGGAACTAGAGAGAGAAAGATCGCAGCAGAAAGATTCTGCAGCAGTTTTCGGACTGAGATTATGGATTACCTTGAAGTGACGAAACTCCTCCATAAAGAAGAAGAATGGTCTATGGCATGTATCCTAAGTAACAACATGGCCGGAATCAATAAACTCAAAGAAGACCAGGTAGGTGCCCAAGACGATGCCATAGCAAACGAGGTCTTGAAAAACCTCACCAGCTTCCAGGACAAAATGAAAGACTTATATTTGAATGGGTTCTGGCACACTGTGGGGTGGCAGGGAATGAAAAGGCTGATCCAAAGACGCGGCCATGCCATCAAAGACCAGGCAATTGTAAAACTCTCATTGACAGCAGCCAAAACAGTGATGAAATGTTTATATTAAAAAGAACCGCAAAAAGGTTGAACATCAGAATATCTTTGAAATGCACCAAATGGCCCGCCAATGGGAATTACCTATAAATACAGAGGTAAAGAAGTAATTAGCAGACAAGTTAGAAGCGGCCATAGGCCACAATTGAAGAAACATAGACATAGAAGAAGGTTAAGCGGACAACCTGTTCTGCGATAAATGCAACGAATACGTGGCCAAGAAGACCTACACTACTCGTTATCGAGAAAAGCTCTCGCTGGGATGCTCATCGCATTCGCCAGTTTGGTGGGATGGGCATCAACAATCCATTGGACCAAGAGGGAGTACAACATTTTATATTACATTATATTTTTTTCCTAAAAGGAACACGCCTGCGGACACGAGAAGAAGAAGAAGAAGTGCAGTTTAGAAGATTAGGTATCTCAATCCGTCCCGTTCTTGTCGGTTGTTGGTGGCAGGGTTGAGGGAGGCGCTCAATCGCCAAGGCCGCCTCCTTGAATCCGAGTTTCGCCAAGTCAGTAAGTCCCTTTCTTTCTCGAGAATTTTAACCTTTATATCAGATTTGAATATTTGATAGTGTTAGTGTACCAAGCTTATTGGGCTGCTGAAATGCTCTCAGTATCGGAAATGAAAGGGTCGCTTGCTGCTGCCGATATATGCCAGAGTTTACAGTTGTAACAAATAATTTATTAGACGGTAGACGGATACGGTCCGCTTCTGCTTTATAGACTGTGAGTAAGAGAGTGTCAACGTTGACGTAGCGTTTATAGAGAAAAATGCTGAGAGAGGAGAGCATGGA
>JAYRBW010078628.1:11681-24212 GCA_036023295.1 Invenusta paracnida | reverse complement strand
TTTTCAACTATCCTATATTACCTACTACATAATTCGCTTAGCTTTACTAGCTAACGACCTATTGCCATAGGTCTAGATACAGGTATTAGGAGGGTACCTACAAAATTGTTTTGAATCGAATACATCCAAACTGGGGGTTGCAGCTTAAACTCCGGAAAATATGGTAACTGAAGCCAGTGAAACTAAACAACAACCAGCTTATTTTATTGATTTAATGGACATCAGTTAAGTATTCTAGTACCTTTTAATTCATACGAGATCCTTTTGTGAATCAAAGGATATGACAAGTTCTCACTATATGAAACAGAATTGTGACATATTTGCCCAAAGTTATATAAGCTACTTAATGCAAAATAGATACATTTGTCAAATGGAAATCTAGATGCTATAATATACTATTATGTTTTTATACATATTACAAATAATAATTCAATTAATAACATTATTACAAGGATAAAATAGTATACTATAATTAATATTAATTATATTAACATTGATATTATATTATATCAAAAATAATAATAATAAATTAACAATATTTTAAACGTTTAATTAATCATAATCTATCGCCATTGGTACTTCATTAACATCTTACCCTAGACCTAATTATTCTGCTATGCAAAAATTTGCTGTGCTTATTTCAAAATACCATTGCTATTTCTAATGTTGTTTTTCTCATTAATATAATTGTTGTTCAAACCCAGTGAGAGGTCTCCGAAAAAATAATATATATTTACCTTCATAATTATTTAAAAACCCAAGGCTAATATTTATAAAATTTTATAATCTAATTTTTTCATACACGCAGTAGTCAATTTCTTCCATATTTTAAAAATATATCTGTCGAACCAAATTGATCAAAGTAGAAGTAAGCATATCCCATTTTAAATCTACTACAATACATATACTATACCAGTGGAAAATAATTGTCTTAGTATATTATAAATAATAATTAAAAACAAGAAATATGTATAATATAATTATTAATATAAATAGTATTATTAATTATTACAACTAGTAATACTTATAATAATAATAATTGCCATAAATGTAATAATAAAAATATAAATAATGGAACTATATTGTATATATATATCTATACTGACAGGTACTACTATTTCTACTACTTCACGTATAATCCTGGCATTATAGGTTAAATTATGACCATTATGCATTTATATAATTTAGTTCATATTATACTATAACTCTAATAATAAAAATGAATTAATACAACATGCTGTTCACTATTTATTCAATTTTCGTTAACAATAACACTAGTCTATAAATAAAATAAAAAACTGTTCTACATTAAATTAATCCAACAAACCGTATATGAACTGTATACTATATAATAAGGGAAACATATGCGTTACATATATGTATTTATGTTAATATCAAATTATGATATCCATATATGCATTTGTCAATAGTTATGTGTTACCTACGAATATTTATATGTGTCAAACTTTTATTCCAAACCGCCGCGTCCTCTCTCTATATTGTCGTCAAAGTAAACACAACATTTAAAGTGGCGGGTCGTGTAGTTCATCTAGCTGTCTATGATTTGTCAGTATATGCTTCCTTCATTCAATGCCTCGGAATAAAGATTAATTTCAGGAAATATTATGAGAAAGGAATTAGCTAGGAATAAAAACTAGATAATGTTTCAGTTAGATAGATACCAATCTCACAATAGTAATATTCACTATTACTTTCACATTAATAGAACAATAACATGAAGTCAATTGTTGAAGGACTTAAAACCGCTTCAAAGTGAGAGTCTTCTTTAGCGTGATAGGTTTCCATTCAGAATATGTCAAACGAGACATTTTCTCTAGAATACAATTCTTTGTGCATTAACCACCGATTTCAAAATAAACAAATAGTATGATATTTAACATTGAGAATGAACATTATATAATTGTTATTGAAGTGTATAATTTTCATTCCCAGTGTTTTAATATCATACTGTTTGTTTATTTTAAAATTGGTAGTTAATGCACAAAGAATTGTATTATTTAGAAAATCTCTTGTTTTGACATATTCTGAATGGAAACCTATCACGCTAAAGAAGACTGTCATTTTGAAGCGGTTTTAAGTTCTTAATGAATAATACCTATTTATTTATGTAATCTATAGACTGTATAAACTGTTAAATAGAGTAGTAAAAACAATTATTTCAGTATTATTTATAAAGCAGTAAAAACTCACAATTTATAAACAAATAAGGTGTATATACAGGAAAAAATGTCATGTTAAAATATGACATATAATTATTTCTGATATATTCTAAAAACTATATTTATATAAAAAAAGGGTTTCGAAAAAATTATGTTATACTCATATTAGATGTCTGTAATTATAGTCTAGTAATAATTTTAATTTAAATTTGATATTGAATACACGATATTCTAACGAGCTACGTGTTCCTCAATTCAAAACAAACTATATAGCGATATTTATATTTAAAAACGATTTTCCTTTTTGATACAATCTATAATGCGGTCGTTCTCATTTTCACAATTTTTTATTTATTTTAAAAGCAATTTAAAAAATAAAATACATTTCACAATGGTATTCAGCAGAAAATAATCTAGAACATAAATGACTCGTTAAGAGGTATATATTTAAAATTAAAAATATCATAAAATTAATTAGAATTTATTGAAGGAATTATCAGAAACTCGACGTCCGATCAGAATAATTTAAGGATTGGCATTGCATAGGTCAGTATTGCAACATCGACGTACGAAGACACCATCATCGACGGGGTAGTTGGCGTTCACACAGTTGACGGAGCATCCTTTACGGACCCATTTGAGGACACCGCTTGCGTTCTTCTCGTACCAAATCTGAGAGGGTAGAAGGTCAGTTAAGTCAAACAGGAATGAGTATGGGAGCTCTGGAAACGGCGAATGTATTTAGAGCAAGAGACATAAACTGGTTGTAAACTAATTAATGTGAAATTAAATATATTCGTCGAGTGAAATAGATAAATAGAGGAGATGCAATCTTACAAAGTAAAGGACTGGTTACTTATGATTATTGTTTTGGTGAAATATTAAATAAGACCAATAAATAAATGTAAATAAAATTACTATAATCTGCGAATCAAGCGTTGCGACACAGCATTCATTCATCAACTTTGTAAATTCAGTCGAAACAATGCCTTGCATAAGTGCATATTTTCTAGTAAAAACAAAACAGAAATTGAAAATGTTAACGCTGTCACGAAATTCCCTGTTGCGGAACCATAGCAACGAAATTAAACTCAGTCTTTATCGGACGCATAATATACATGACATGTTTTAATGCAACAATGGACTAAAATTTTCATTGTCCAGATAGATAGCTAGTTGTAAATATTCCAATTCAAATGTTGGTATAATTTTCAAAGTGCTTATTTTTCCTGCAACCGTAAAATTAGGTTAAATTTTAATATATTTAATTTAGCCTGAATTAAAATAAATTGAGATGAAAATAAAAATGAATTGTATTAAGAATATTAATCAACACTTTATTATTATTCATTAAATAAGTAATTTTAAACATTACAAATGGTAAAAATATAATAAATCGTTTAAGTAGGTAACTATGACTTTGACATTTTTATAGATTTTGAATAGAATTTTTGTTATATTTTAAAAGTTAATGTTGATTTGCATTCATTAAATAAGTATAACATATTACATAATATTCCTATATTTAATTTATTCATTATTTTCATTTAAATTTCGCATATACGGGGTATTACATGTATATAAGCTCACATATCTAATGCACTATATTATTTAGGTTCCATTGGCATATTACACATGATTGTCATGTCTACATGTCTACATCGAGTAATTGCTATGGTCCAAACAGAAACCTCCCAGTTAGTTAGTTACCTTGCATCCCATTCCACTGCCAGTGCATTCTTCCGTTGATTTGTCTGTGTAACACTTCACCGCTTCGGTGTACGAGACAAAGCAAACAAGAAGAGATACGCAAACCACCAAAGACAACTTCATGCTTTCGATTCACAAGTTTAAGATCTCAGACGACGTGGTGAAGGAGGTATTGAAGATTATTTGCAGTAAAGGTCTGCCTTTTATATGGACTGGGAAAGTCATTGTTAAAATCATGTTTCAAGCGGTTCTCACGTGTTCCTGACATTTAGAGAATAGAAACTTCTAAAGTAAGACTTAAGTTTTGTTTGTTTAACCGGTATAATCTTCCAATTGCCGATAAAATCTCGGAAGAGAATTGCTTAGTATATTATGTGGATTAATCTTCAATTAATGGGTACACACGTAGATATAAGAAGAAAGAAAACATGCACGGAAACACTGTACAGCTGTTGCATTTCAAAAATGTTGAGTTAAACACTTAAGTAAGTATAATCTATATATTAACTTATATATGTGTAATGTGTGTCCTTAACATAAGGTTTACTTAAGGACCTTGAGTGATCTATATAGAATCCAATATAATAGGAATTATATAAGGGAAATATATATATATATATATAAGGAAAATTTTTTTATATATAATTTAATGTTCAATTTAATGTTCTGTTAATGTTCAATTTAATGTTCTGTTCACTTTAGTAAATATAATAATAAAGGGATGTGATAGTCGATAATGAATATGTATGTACAAATTCCGTGAAACATGCAATAATAGTTTAACTCGTGTTTTTCTCCTATGCAAAATATAAGCGGCCTTTGAAACTTAAAAATACTAATTTTTTAATGAAAAGATCGAAATGAATGATATTTATCTTAACAGTTTAAATATATTATACGGCATGATAAAATTATGAATATTTAATATTTGTAGAATGATATTAAACTGAACAGTACAGATTTTATCAATTTTATTAAATATAGACTAAATTAAATCAAGTTACTACAAATATTGGACACATTCTTAAATCATGTGAATTTTTTTAAAGTAAATAAATAATAAACGTTTTAATCAATCTTCATAATTTATAATAATCAGACTTGTATTAATTTAAATCGAAACAAAAACAACAGCAGCGCAAAAAGTCAAGAAACGTGCTCCTTAAAAGCAAAAAAGTTTAAATTGATGATAGATATGAAGTACAGCCATTAAAGAAATTAATATAAAAAGGGCGCCAAGATATAATTATTACAATGCTTACTATTACAAATATATATGGGTATATATGTATATGTATGAATAAGTAACATTAACTTACACTAAACTGGAGAATTCCTAAAAGAAGAAACCAGAAAATTAAGAAAAATGTGTGGCAATGCCATGATATTATTTGTATTATTTGTTTTTACTATTTTATATTAATTAACTTATTATCTAATAAATAGACATATATTTATGCGATTTTCTTTGCTTCTTATTCCATTGACGAGTTTTTTCTTAATTTTTTGCTTTCTTGTTTTTAGGTATTTTCCAGTTTAGATATAGGTATACATTTTACTGTTATATTAATTTCTTTAATGGCTTTACTTAATATAATCAATAGAAAGTTTTTGCTTTTCTGGAGCTCGTTTCTTGGTGTTTTTTGTGACGCTGTCATTTCGTTTTGATATCTATTTTTGGAGGAAAATATACTATACTTAATGAATTTCATTAAAAAAACACCAATAATATGTACATGAATAAAAATACTTATGCAAATTTGACATAATATGTAAATAGAAATAGAAACATTTACAAAAACATGGGAACAAAAGTAATAATATCAAAGATATTAAAGAATTATAATATATACATAGTTGTAAATAATATAAAGTTCACAAATTTACCCAAACTGTAATTTACAGATATAAATATTTAGAAACTTGACATAAGGCACCGTTAATGTGATTTAATTTTCATAAGCATTTCTTAATTTCCTTCATAATTTCAGTTATATCCAATTTTGTTTATTTTAGTGTTTACGCTTCAATTTGGAAATGCAAACATGTTTAACAAAATATGAACTTAATAATAACTAGCCAAATCAAAATTATCCTCTTTACTTTGAAATAGTTAAATTTTGGTTTTAATCTCATACGGTTGTCTATAATGTTATATAATGTTCTTAGATGTAATCTGAACTTTTATTTATGCCATATTGTTAAGTAAAACTATTGCTGTGCTATTTTTGATAACAATTCCAGAGATTATTCTGAAACAAAATCAATTTTCTGTAGAAAAGATAATTAAAAAAAAAAAAATTGACCCTTTTAAAAAAGTATCTAGAAGCCTTTTCAAAAGTTCATCTTAGGTGCATTTTGTTCTTTAGTGCTTTACGATTTCGCTGATACAAAAAATGAACTTTTTAATGCATTCTAGCGTGATTTAGTAGTGGTCAAAGATAGGCCTATTCTCCTTATTATTAATGACTAGAGCTGCTAGCATCTCTTATAAGTCAGCTAATTGCTGAGGCTCTTGTTCTTGGCTTCGTCTAATTTTCATTTTTATTTTTGTCAGTCTTATCGATTGATATTAACGTTTTTTCAGAAAAACATTTTCTACATAAAAGTAAATTTTTTTTAATAATCTCTGGAATCTTTATCAATGAAAGCAGTACAACAGTTTAACCAAACAATATGTACCGAAACAACTGCGCAGATTTAAAGTGAAAATAAAACAACAACAACATAGAAAATTAGACAGAAAATTCTATGAGATTAAATCAAAATTTAAATATTTCGATGCAAAGCGGACAATTTCAATGCGAAAGAATATTTTTAGATTTTTGTTTTGATGAAAATTTTTTATTTTCATATAACTCAAAAACTTTCGAAAATATATAATTCCTTTGTAAATTAATCACATTAATGATAAAATATATTAAAGAAAACTGTTTGCACTATTTCAGGATTTTATATATAAATAAATAATTATTATTTAAACTGTGTGCATGAAATTATATTACTATAGAAATATTTTGAAAAAAAAATTAATATCTAAACAAAACCGATGGCGTCGCAAAAATAAAAGCCAAAAAACGAGCTCCTCAAAATCAAAAAGCTAAAATAATATTGGTAATATGAAGTGCCTACAGCTAATAAAAAATTGATATAAAAGAGGCACCAAGATTTAATTGTCACAATTATCACTGTTAAAAATCTATATATAGATTAATAAGTAACGTATGTATAATCTGGAATATTCATAACAAATATAAAAGCAAAATAATTAAGGAAAACTTCATACAATGGTAAAAATTATATTATTTTTTCACCGTCTTAAATTAATGAGCCTATTATTCATAATAACTAAACATACACTTTTACGAGTTTCATTGCTTATAAAATATTTCATTGCAAAGAATATTTTCTGATTTTTTTCTTAATTTTCTAGTTAAGATATACATATATGACTAATCAATCTATACATATATGAAATTTTAACAGTAATCATTACAACAATTAAATAATTGCGCCATTTTTATATCAATTTCCTTAATAGCTTTACTTCATCTCATCAATATCATTTTCACTATTTTTTTAAGAGCTCTGATATTGGCTTTCACTTTTGCGACGCTGTCGTTTTTATTTAAATTAAAAAACAAACAATTTAATAGAGATTGACCCTTTTTAAAAGTATCTAGCAACATTTTCAAAAGTTTATCTAGAGTATATTTTGTTTCTTAACGCTTGGAGATTACACTGATACCAAAAATGAGCTTTTTAATGCATTCTAGCTCGATTTATTAGCCCGGTCAAAGGTCGGCCTAATCTCCTTAGCATTAATAACTAGAGCTGCAGAGAATTTTTTCAAGCTAATTGCTGACGCTGTTGTTCTTGTCTTGACTAATCACACATAAGAGATATGACAAATATTAAAAAATGGAAAGTTTATACAATTTGATTATCTTTAAGAATAATTTGATTGCATGACAATTTATAAAACTTAGAAATGTTATTTAGAAATCATTGATCTTTTTTATATCAGGTAATATTTTAATAAACTTTTCTGTTTTTTTTGTTCTTAGCCGCCGAATGCTGCAATTGAAACATTGTTTTATTCATTTTGTTTGACGCCGATCATTGATTTTGAAGTTAAATTTCCGGTCGACGATATTTCAATTTGTTTCATAAACATATCTTTTTATATCTAACAAATGCAACTGAAAGAAATGAATGAAAACGAGTTGTTTTTAACACATTTTATGGAAAAATGTCACCAACACAAATTCTTTAAACCAAATATGTTATCGTAATTTTTATACCACGAATAATTAAAGTTAAAATGGGCACAAAGATAATTATATTTCATCTCTATTTGTTTCACAGATTAAACTATTTCAGACATATTTTTAAATTTTAATATTTCTAATTTGTACTAATGTGTTATATTAAAAATATTTTCAAAATTTTACATATTTTTTAAGTACTGAGGAATAATTATAATTGAATATATCAAAAAAAGAAATAAACTAGTAATTATGATTAAAACAAGGAATGTTACTTATAAAAATTAGCTTAAGAAAAAACTATTAAAAGCTAAATGTTTTACAAGCTAAACAATAAATGATGTCAACGGCACAAAATTATTGCATCTTTCAAGTAAATCCTTCCTAATTAGAATATATATTCTAGTGTTGTCCTCTATCAAAATTAATTGTTAATTAATTTTGATACAATTTGAAAGTGAAACACATCATTTCAACTTAAGATATTATGTTCTAAAAGGAAGCAATGCTGGGGATGCTTATTTACTTATTTCTTTATTTTATGTTACTCATAAACTCGAAAGAGTAGAATAATATTTGTATTTGAATTAGTTGAAAACAATAATACAAAAAAGATAATATGTTTTTTAACTGTGAAATATGTAGTCTATATGTATCTATAATAATTCCCGGTTTTAATAAATTATATTTTCACCATGAGAGTAATAAGTAATATATTTTAAAAGTACTTCGGCATCAGAGTATAAAATAAGTTTAATAAGTCAATTTTGTAGGTATATTGCCATAAATATTTGCATTCATCAGTTCACAATGTTTGGATGCGATAAGGTAAGATTCTGAATAAAATTTAAAGTCTACAATAACATTTTCACACAATAGAATCAGATAAGATTGAAAAAATGACTGGATTTTTCAATTACTATTCAAGATCACACTAGCATTTTGATAAAAGTAGTCTTTATTTTGAGAATATTTCGTCCATCTATACACAATTCTTGACGGTAATTAATGGGATAAGAAATTTTATATTATATGAATGTCACCATAAAATACTTTTATGATTTTCAATTTGATTCAGACGATATAAATAATTATTCAACTTTACAAAAATCGACATTTTATATTTATTTTTATTACTTATTACGGATATAAAGTTTTTATTTAATTTAATTTAATTATTTTTACGTTTGCAAGGATCTTTTCATACTTATTATGTTTAATTATATAATTTTAAATTTATATATTTTTATGTTTCATAATTTAAATATATTGATTAAATTTGAAACTATACATAATTTTTTTTTATGTCATTCATACACACACCCACACACACCAATATATATATTGTATACATTTGGTATAACTGTTCGCCAGATCCGCATATTCTCGACATTATTGAAGACCTTTATAATATAGACTAATTTGCTCGAAATATTGACCATATTTATCCACATCGGGCTTTTTTTCGCATCATAACTATTATAACATATATTATAGGACGCCCCTATAATTGTTAAACTTATTAATAGAATAAAGTTTTTGAAACTTCAGAAGTTGTTAAATAATTAATCATGTTTTCAGACATATTCCATTGAAAAATATGGTCAAAATTATTATTAGATAAAAATAGATAAAACTATGAATATTCATCATACAAATATTAATTTTAAATGTTAACAAAACATTCTGCAAGAAAACTTACATTTAATGTACCTTGTGAATTACTTCATTAAATTAATCAGTGACCGACTCAGAGTTTCGTCTATTTTAAAATAGATATGCATTTTTTATATAAAGAGTACGTTTTTCAAATGTTTTACTAAGAGGTGCATTTTTAGAGTGTGTTCACGGGGGTGGCATGGATATGGTTAAAATGGAAAATGTGATAAATTCAGAGATTAAGTTACTGTTTATGCACAATGTTGAGATTAAGCAGCTATTCACAAATATCTCAATAAATTATTTGAAACCAAAATGTTTTTTAAATGCCCAACACAATATTCCATACTTTTATTGTAATTTAATCCAATAAGAATACAGCTATAGTTCGTCAGGACTTAATATATACATTTATATATTTGGCCTGCGTCTATTAAAATTAAATTATAAACTGCGGATATATACATATACATATACATAATACTAATATGTATTTATATTACATAGAAGCATCTAATTCGGGGACAATGTAAATCTTAAACTATATAATTCTGTTTAAATATTTTTGAATTAGCCCCATCGGACCTTTAATGCCACCCCTCCCACTGCACTTCCGCATTTTTGACTTACCCCCCCTCGAACCTTTAATACTCCCCTCCCACTGCGCTAACATTTTTTTCTGTGATTTGTAAAAGAACCAAATGGGAAATGTAAGCTTCCGTGACATTTCCAAAAACAAAACTTGACCAATGTTAGCGCTATTTTCACTATTGTGCATCCAAATTGGTGGCCACATAAAAAATAAATAAAACATATGTTTATTTAAAAATGTTCAAAATCGACGATATTTTTATTGAGGTATTGATAATTTGCATGTAATAATTAACGAAGTACAGAAACACTAAGCTTTCTTGCAGAAATAAAAAACATTCATTTTCGAAATTAATTGCTTTTAAATAATAAAAATATGTTTGACGTATTTTTTATAAAAATAATAATAATAATAACAATAAGTTATTTTTACCGGAATACATTTATAATATATATATGTATATATCGAGTATGTACAAATACTGTTGATCCCCTCATAGAGTAAGTTCATTAGGTAGATACATGTGTTATTAACATAATATTGTAACATAAGTTTATTATAAAGAATGTATTAATATAACAATGTAGTTTATAACATAGCATATACTACTGATGTACATATATTTAAAGTCACATTGTGATACAGAGTAGTACAATAGGTGAATCTATAATATAGTACATAGTTATATTATAACATATTGTAACAATTAAATACATATACACAATTGGAACTAAATATCAATGAATAAATGAAATGTATAATGTGTATGTAATACTAATAGTATGTGTTGTAAGGTATGATTGGACATGAGGTTGGAATATATGTTTATCATATTTCTTTTAGTAATAAATTTGTAATGAATTTATGAATTGAATTAATATCCTTAATAATATCCGTCGGAATTTTATTCCATTCTACAGCTGAGTGTTGTCTATCACTTATTATTAAATATTTCAAAAGTATTTCAAAACATTGGTTCAATGGATTATCTTTACTAAATGCATAGTTTAACTATATTCAAAGTTTCAAAAATAAGTTGACTCTATTGAGTTTAAAAAGTTACCGCGGTGACCTAATGAGTCCCCCCGGAATATGGATGCGCAATTCTCGATATGGATAAGGTTAATCGAATCCTCTTATCCTCGATCTAATTATTTTAGAAATAACTATTCTAATAAGTATACTAGGGAGTTAATAAATTGATGTAATTATAATTTTATATGTATCAATTAATTATCATTTACTAATATGTAACCTTAATTAACTGTAAATTAGTCGGCATTGCCTCTACCGTTAATCAGTTAATATCAACCAATTATGACTGCTTTACTCTCCAATTACACGTAAATATTACCAATCATATTGCAATCAAGTCGTAAACGTGAAGAGTGGACATATACACATACATGTATAAATATAAATATTCCTTCAATAGAAAATAGAACCTTGATAGAATGTAGATAAACTTACTAACCATATATTATGTTATACGACACATTGCTACAAGAATGTTGCAACATTTAATGAATATCTTTAGTGCAATCGATTCGTCAGGTTAAATCCTACAAATAGATTAGTAAACTAGTAACTATTAGAAGAAATAGTCTCCTAAAACACGCGATAGCTCGGTTATAAGAGCCAACTTTCACCAACTTTCACTTTTAGAATATTCAAAAATGGTGCCATTTAAGTCTCGATAACTTCTTGTAAGTAATTTGCATAGCCTTGTTAAGTAAACACATTCGAACAAATCGGTAGGTACTCAAATATTGCTTTTACTCAAATACGAATGTTACGTGAGCAATGTACCGACAACATATCAATTCATTATATTGATTTAATCGTTTTAGGTGCCCAACATCTACATTCATATGAAAACTTATCTACATTACGAGAAATTTCCTTTCTAATAGTTTTTAATACATTTCTACGAATTAAACAGTTCAGTTTTAAATGAATGTGTTCTTTTGGTTGTGTTCTTTAACATGCAAAAATATTGTTTCATATGGCACCAAGTGTCACCAAGTAAATGTGTGTCTATCATCTTCATATGGCACCAAGTGTCACCAAGTAAATGTGTGTCTATCATCTTCATATGGCACCAAGTGTCACCAAGTAAATG